>JAPYZI010000573.1:0-40210 GCA_030523105.1 Ophioninae sp. A BG-2022a
GCGCTACGACCTTTTGAAATATCGTGATTTTTGAGATTCTGGCAAAGTGGGCCTGGGAGGTCGAAAAAAATTTTTTTCCGTTTTTTAAGTATTAAAAGGGTGTATTTGATCGGAAATTTTCTGCTGATTACGAAAATGCCGGAATTTTTGCCGAAAGTGGAAAATTAGATGCAAAAAAACCTTTTGTAGATTATTTTTTTGACATTTTTCCCCACAAATGGACTAAAATTTTCTGTGTGCTGTACTTAGTTTCTCAATTCGCCACTCGTAGCGCTAGTTACAGAACGTTGGAACGGCGTTACCAGGTGGCGGATAAAAAAAGCAACGCGAGATGGCCCACTCGTCGTCAATTTGGACAAATGACTTTCGTAAACTTCCGCAAAGCGAACGATATAGCTCGAAGAGGGCGCTCGTGGCGGTAGAACGAATAAATGACCAAATTCGTAGCCAACGAATTTTCGGACCTCGGAGTTCAGATAATGTTTTCTATATGTTTTTTGACCCGCTGAGTCCGAATCTAAAGTTCTTTTAACCCTGTCGGATCACGTTTTCGTCATAACCTCACTTAAAATCCATAATCATTCGGAAAGAACAGAATTTTCTTTGCGTGCAGTTGTGTAATTGTCCGTAACAACGCGACGATTGTTGGTACACGTGGGAAAGAGAATAAAAGGGAGGGAAAGCGAGAGAGAGAGAGAGAGAGAGTTGCACGATAGCGCTTGCGGCCGCGTTTCGTACAATGGCGCAACTGTTCGAACGAATTGCAATTTACGAGATGCGCACGCGTCACTTTTCATCGGAAAGTTACCAAAATGCTTCGAGATTTCATTCGATTTCGATATATCGCGCCATCTCTCTTTTCTCGTAACTTTTGGATTTCTAACCAGCAGCCAATGAGAGAACGTAGAAACCACCTACGACTGTCGTCAAATGACCCATTTTCGTTTCCCAACTCCGGCACATTCAATTTCGTGAATTTCCGAAAGATTAACGTTGAGTGACATTTGAGAAGCAGCTCGAGGATTAAAGTTCCGGAAAATAACCTTCAAATTGTCCGGAACTCTCGTTGGCCACTCGAGTTTTCGTTACGGTGTTCCTAATCGTATTTTTGAGGTTAAAGCCGGAACGTCGTCGAGGAAGCGGAACGACAGTTTTACGATGAGTAAAGTTGAGGAAGAAAATGACCGGAAGTCACGTGTATTTCGTCCCGATAAGGACACGGTTTGTTCCCCCCCCCCCCCCCTCCTTCTCCTTAACCCGTAAATTCGCGTTGTCCATTTTTCTTCGACTACAGTGCTGCCAGAAGGCGTGCGGTAATTTTTTTGAGGTCAGCGCGACCTCGAGCGAGGTTGCGCCAACCCTCCGCTCGCCGTGACATCCGTCGCGACTTTGCAACGCGACGTCTTTTTCATGGACGAACGCGCGTGCGCGCGAGGGCGCCCCCATATGCCTCATCGTTTTACGCTCGTTTCACACTCCTCTATGCATCATCGCCTTTGTTCGAACGATCCGTCTCTTTCGAACACGCGAAACTCATCGCGTGGGTTTTGAGTCGCGATTTTTTTTTTTTATTCTGGTCCGCCATCTTGGATTGGGCCAATTTTGTCATCTGTTTTGAGGTCGGTGATTCGAAAAACCCGAGTCAACGAATTTTCGCGAAGATCCAACGATATATCCGAGTGTCCGCCATTTTGAATTTTGTTGTTGCAATAAATATTCATTTAATACCAACGTTACACCATCACAGCTTGATTCAATGCTCCGGCATCTTGGATCTCGTTAGATTCGAAATCAGTGACCCGAAAAACCCCAGGATATTTATTTTCTCGACGAACCATCAGTTTTTCCAAATTTTCGTTAATCCGCCATTTTGAATTCCGATGTTCAACATTCAACCGCAGAAACAATGGCGATAACGATTTTTATTAAAAAAAAAAAAAAACACATCGGCCGCGACCGTTCGCATCGTCGATCCCCGATGTAACGAGAGGAGATTGCAATATGGCCTCTATTTCGATGGCACAACGAGGCATCTGTGCTGAAATGTCACATATCGCAATATTACCGATCCGTTTCAAGCCGCCGCTCCCCTGGCCCCTCAGGGACCCCCGTAGCCGCGAGCAAAGGGCTAAAAATGCACTATTGACTCTCTCGTTGCTTCAGGCATATTAACGCGAACATGCTTTTACTCAATGGCTTTTTTTTCCATTGCACGGTGCATACGCAACTTTATTGACACGCACACACGCGCATACACGTATGAGCAAACACTCGACGTACCAAGATCGGTATTTATATCGTATTAGCGTTGTACGTGAGATCGCGTATACCGAGAAAGAAAAGGAGAGCGAGAGAAAAAGATAGGAAACGGCAAGACGGGGAGTGGGGAGGGGGGGTTGACGAAGAGAGAGAGAAAGCGAGAGAGAGAGAGAACGAGACAAAACGAAGCGATGATGAAAACCCTCGAGCCGGTTTCGAGCCGAATAAAATTGCAAAATACCGGTCTTTGTGTTGCTCTTACATACGGACAGCATCTCCCAATAATCCGCAGACTTTCCGTCTTTACAATCATAATAATTACAATTATACTTAATAATAATAATAATAATGTATTATATTGAATTATATATAAACGATAACAATTAATAGTCAATAGCAATATTAATGATTCCCTTCGGCGCGAGTTTTCCAATTACTCGGCAGTTCCGAGCCAGCGAATAATCCGGGTCGTGGGCGTTCCATAAATCATCGGTCTGCCGACGAGCGGAAACTCTTCCGGTTGGCGCGTGTCCGAAATAGCGCGTTCGGACGCATCCTCCGGAAGTACGGCCGTTTCTTAATTGCGTCATTAGTCCGGGTGTTCGCGATCCACGGCGAGCGTTTTCTTTCATCGGCGAAACGAGTTTTGAGGTTAGCGTGACGGAGACACGGAGTTTTGGAGGTTAATCGAGAGTTTGGCGTGATAACTTCGAAACGATACGTTCGTGGCGCTCGTGCGGTATCGCGTTGGAAAAATCGTGTTTTTATAGGTTAAGTTTACGCACGAGCGTCTCCCGAGGATTTTCATGTTCGTTTAATGGAAAGAAGAAAAAAGGAGAGAGAAGTATTTCCCAGAGAGAATGAACACGTCCGAGGCCATAAATCGAAGGTCCCCGCCCGCTGTGGTGCGTTGCAGCCGCTCATAATTACGTGAGCTCGCCACGAGCTCCGGACATATATACAGCTAACCTCTCGGGCCCGTGCGATGGTCCGACAGTGGGCGAGCTGGCCGACCAACTGCTTTACCCCAACCTCAGCGTAACGAACGTACAGGGTGTCACTCGATGTAACTCGACGAGCAAGAGTGAGAAGAATCGAGAGAAGTAAACACACGATTGGTTCCAATGCTAAATCTGCGCTTTGACCGAAACATTCAACTATCGTACCTCTAAATCTACCCAACAAAAAAGGCTGGATCCTCGGCGTTTTGAAAAGCTCTCGTCACGAGATATAACAATACGCGGTAAAAAGTGTAACCTCGTAGTGAAAATTCGTTTCCGAGACACCCACGACCGCCACTGTCATTCCGAAGGTCAAACTCGCATTGCTGTCTTTTCCGCCTTTCATAATCGTAAGTCTTTCGTTTCAAACATTTTTCCATTCCACTCGTATTTCACCGAAATAAAAGCTTATTCGTGATAACCGTACAAACTGGACACCCCCTATAACAGCGGGCTCCTATGATCCGCTTTTATCCTTCTCTCGCGTTCTTTCCATCGTCCTCCATTATCTCTCGATTCTTGCGCCGCGAGCAACTGAGACTTCTATTACCGAGGAATTATCCGCCGCGTTTCCGCCACGAAATAACAACCGGATGTGCGCGCGACTAATGAAATATATATGTATATCTATCTGTATATACATGTGTATAAATATATGTATATAAATATCCGTCGCGTTTCATGCAAATTGATCGAAAAATCGTACGATAACGCAGAACGGGCTATATTGGCTCGAACGCGTGATGCGCATGCGCGAGTCAACGTACCTATGCTGGCGAAAGAACGACAGTCAGACCGCGCTCACGGGGGGGGGGGGGGGGGGGGGGGGTTTTCGAGGATCAGCTGGTACTGCTGGAGAAAGGGACATATATTTCGATGATTTATTGACCGACCGACGAAAGCCCAGACGGTCGTCCTGTTATTTGTCCTGCCGCGCCGCCCTATGGGCTAAAGTTTAAGCCTATACGAAACGACGGTTTTCTACGTAGATTGCTGACTTCGCGTCTCTCGCTGTGAATTCTCTAATTGGCCAATAAAAGAGAGCAGGTGGCTCTGCCTAGTGACGATTCAATTTACGACCGAGATCTCCCTTTCTTTTTACACTCTCGATGATTTTTCTTCCCGAGAATTAGACTTTGGAAACGATTAAGAAAGTAGATTTATAGAAAAAATTGTTTTTCAGAATAAACTATTTATTTGTATATATATTTGCATACATATATATAATAATACTAATAATAATAATTTTTTTCGACCGATTATATCTATTTTATCGATTATTTTTCATATCGAACGATCCTCTCGTCGATCATCAGGCCCTCAACGAAAATTCACGCTATTCCAGTTTAATAAGATCGTAGATGATATTGAAAAAACCGCGGGACATCGTATTCACATATTTTATCGGTCTGGCGCAACAAACGGTCGCATTTTCGTATATCGCGCGATACGTGAACGCGCTCACGTATGTACACGCGGGATAAACATTTTTTCGTACCCACATAAGTATATGTATATATATGAATATAAATATAACCTCAAACGCAAGTCTGGATAAGACACTGGAGATTGCACGAGCGTACACACTCCCACACGCGTGTACACATCGACGCGCAAATTGCCAGTTCGGAGCGTCGAGTTCCCGAGGCTCGAGCCGTTGCGTCATGTGATATGAAAACAAAAAAAAAGAAAAAGACGAGGGGGAAAAAAGAACGCAGATACACGAGACCGCAAGCGTGGTCGTCTCAGTCGGTCGAGCCAAGGCCTAGAATCGATTCGATCATCCGCGAAAAACGAAGGCCCTCGTAAATAACGAATTCCTTTTCCCCTGACCGAACCGCCGCGAATCGACCAATCGGGATCGCCCCTTCGCCGCTCGCCATTAGTAGGACACCCGTATTCGTGTACGATTCTCTCGCCTGGTTAACCTTGATTCCGTAAAACACTCGATACTGATGATAATGATGATGATGACGATGACGATGATGATGATTTCAGAGCCACGAATTCACGGACTTACGTCGATCTATCGATAACGTCCGACCTCGTGACTTTTTGCGCCAACGACGGAGCCTCGTGCGCAAGCGCGTTTCCCCGTCCCTCTAGTTGTCGAATTTCACGCATTAATTATAACTTTGTCAATTAAAAGAACAATAATTATTAGGTATTGTTGTTATTTGAATGATAATAATAACAATAAGCAGTGAACACGAGGTTGGTGATGCTGATGATGATTATGACGATGATAACCTATAAACGCAATAACCTAACCTTTCGTACTACTTAACCTAACCTGTTATCATTATTAGTAACTCAAACACGATTCATCATACTAGGTTAGGTATCCAAACAAACTCCTCACCAAACGTAACATATCAGGTTAGGTGGAGCAGTAGATCGGCATGTTAGGTTAGGTAATATCAATCGAATAGAAGTAGTTTAGGTTAGGCAACAGGCTCGGGGCACTTTTTGCAATAGCAGGCGAAGCACGTTGAGGAGACGATAATGATGATACGGTACTGCGGGGAAAATCGAATAAAGATGATAGTCCCCGATTATTCGAAGGTCCATACGACTAATGTACAATTGGGTGGGCGAGACGGATCGAGGTTATGTATCAATGCAGGACGCGGCGACGTTTCAGCGAGTAGCAGTAACTCCGGAAGAATCGTTCCACATCCCCCCCCCCCTGTTCGAGTCCAATGTGTTGCCGTTTACGTTGCGGTAGTCAAGACCTATCGTAGATTGCATCAGAAAAAGAAAGAACCGCGAGGTTTGGTATTAATATTTATTTTCGTGAAATATCGAGGAGTCTGTATTTATTTATGAAAATGAGGATAAAAAAGGACGATTAAACGTTCACGAACGCCTAATCTCGATCACGTGACCAATTTTTTGCGTCTCACTCTCTCTCTCTCTGTCCCGGGAAACGAGATTACACGGCGGTTTTGTTATTGCAGCAACGTACGACGCAAGCGTATAGACACGTACGACGCGACTCCGCCTCGTTTGGTCTTATCGCTGCATGGCGATAACGTCGATCGAGCCACGGCGATAAATAAATCGTAATTGCTTTCGTCTCACGTACGCAGTTTTGATTTTCTGCTTCATCACCTGTTCCGCCGTTTAACCTCTTTCTATTTCACGTTTTATTTTTTTTCTTATACGGCGATGAAACGCGAAACGACGGTTGGCACGTGACCTCGTGCCCTCTGGAAGGGCCCTAATGGCTGATGGACAAACATTTCCGGTACGGACTGATATAAACGCGCATATTGAAATGTGTCTACGGGAATAGAGCATCTGTGGGTTTCGTCATCTCGAGATCACATCCCCCCCCCCCCTCCCGGAAGTCCCATCGTTTACTGACAACCCGACGACTTCCGGCGCGTGGGCTCTTTTCCCCTTCTTTTTCCTGTCTCTCTCTCTCTCGCTATCTCTCTCTCTCTCTCTTTCTATATCTGCCTCGTATGCCGTACGTTTCCACGACTAAGTGACGCGCATGCGCGAAGATACAGTCTACGAGAAAAATCTATGGGCCACCCGCGGATGACAAAAACTCCGGAAATCCGGAGGGTCTCCATCTCGCGGCCGAATTTCAATTGGTCATATCTCGGAGAAGTTTCCAAACGCCTCCGAGCTGAAATTGGGCGGAAATCTTTCTTTCATCGTTCGATGTCTAAAGACACGTCTGAACGTGTGCAATAAAGAAACATCACGTGGAAAGAGAGAGAGAGAGAGAGAGGGAGAAGACAAACGTCGTTATTATGGGAAAACGAGGAACGGAAAGGATCATGAGCAAACAGGGGCAAACCTAACCTAAACACGCGTAAATCTCTATCGAAGAATACGTGTATACGAATATTCGTAAATGCGCATTGTAACCCACGTGCATAACAGCACTCTTAGGAGATTACGAAGGGCGGAAATTCCTAAATTCGTTGTTTCCTTCGTGTACCCAATCTGCACTCCCCTCCTCTCACCGTCTATTCAGCCACAAAAGGATTAGTGGATTTGTCAACACTACGTGCGTTTTGTGCCCCCACAACGACAATGCCTCAACATTCATACGTACAAGGATATCCGAGCCACGATTCGTAGGCAACCCTGCACGTTGCCGCATGGGTTATTCCAGTTCGAACGTCCTTCTCCGCCATTTTGTAAAAATAAAAAACACGAAAAGTAAATAAAGCTTGTTTTTTTTAAGTATTCTTTATTCTGTCGAAACGTGAATTCGTGGGTGATGATCGTCCCAGTCGTCTCGTGTGCGAGATAGGAAACGTATTGGAGTGACGCGCCGCTTTGAACGACCCATATGTATATTTTAAGACCCACGGAGCATAAGTGACGAGCTACGTGTCTGTAAAGAGTCGTATCCACGGAATCCGGAAAAGAGGGATTTTCCGACGTGAAGCGAAACGTTTCAATAAGCCGGATGTTGATTACCCCAGGCCTATATATATATATATATATATATATATATATATATATATATATATATATATACACCCTATATATATATATATATATACACAGCTCTACGAATCGCTTTAGGGTCGACTTCCGGCGCTAAATTGAAACCCTGTTTTCGGTCTTAAAGGACCCGCCTGGGATAAACCCCTTTTCGTTTCGATACTTCGAAGCTACTTTACGATTTTGAACGTTCGAGTAAAAAAAATACGAGATACGCCTCTGAAATATATATACTTAAAATATATACAGAACTACCCTGGAGCGAGGAAGTAAGATTATCAACTTTTTTGATGCCTATTATTAATACCGATTTTTCAATACCGATCTTTCAGCACCGATGTTTTGATATCGATCTTTTCGGATTTTTCATACCGATTTTTTAATGCCAATTCCTTCATACCGATCTTTACATCTACGAATCCATCATACCGATGTTTAATGCATTTCTTTCAATACCAATCAGTCAATACAAATCTTGAAATACCGATCGTTCGATACTGGATTTTTCGACACGGATCTTTCTCGTTATCGCGAGAGCCGATCTTCCCATCCGGTTCGGTACCATCTGCCGTGGTACGAGATACAGGCGAGGACCGTGTACCGTGAAAAAAGAATGAAACGCGGATGATCAGACGAAAAAGAAAAAAAGAAAGAAAGCCGGCTTTCCCGCATCGTCGCACGAATGTATATAGGACCAAGAAGGCAGAGAGCGAGCGTGTGCGTACGTTGGTATCGTAGCACACGTCGGACACCTGCGCAAGCTGTTGCTCGCCGCTGGCGCCCTCCGTAACGCCCACGGGGACTACGAAGCCCATGCGCGGACATCGGCATGCGCACGCCTCTACATATGTCCGAAACCCCCCTCGTTGTAAAACTGATCACGTGACGCTTCAATATTAACACAAAATAACCGACAATTTTGTCACAGCCGCGTTTTTCATTCGAGACCACGCGAAAAACAAAAATTTCCTCGGATCATCGAATTTCCGCGAAAAAACAAAAAAACAGACGAGACGAAGTCCCGCCAGGCGCGCTCTGGCGGCCACAACGGGCAGGTGCTGCGGTTTTTTTTTCTTTTGTCCGACTGCAGCGCCAGCTGGCGATCGAATTCCCCCTCCCCCTGGCAGCTTCGTCGTGGACGAGCCGGATCGTGAAAAAGGCTCGAGGCGCACGTGCTCGGTTTTCAATGGTCAAACTCGCGTGCACGCTTCGTCGTCGTAAATTCATTCATAGAGAACATCAGGCGGAAGAACCGTGTTTTCACCTGGCTTACCTGGAAATCCCATTTTCCATGCCCCTTCACTTTACCCCGCGTGCGTTCGCGTCTCAATTTCGTGAAACAATCGTTTTTCGCCATATTTCAAACGCGCATGCGCACTTCGTATTCGCGATGCGTCCGTATGGAAAACATCGATTCTGCGCTTTAATTCATCTCGCGTTTCGTCGAGTCTTTTATCTTCTCGGTTTTACGTTGTTCGCTATTGGAAAGGTCAATTTGCGGTACGATATTTTTTTTTCTTATGTTCGGTGTTTATGTTGTACACGAATATACGTGTGTAGGAGCGTTGCGACGAGTGCTCGCGTTCGCTGACCTTGCCGCAGAGCTCCGCGGTCGATCGTTACATTATTATACGTACGGACGTATTCCGAAGCCCGAACACACGTGAGATCGCGAAGAATATCGAGAAGCCGGAGAGGCGGGTAGAATTGTGCCAGAAAAATGGCGTGCAACCTCTTTTTTATCTTGGCGATGAATTACGAAATTTACGTTTCAAATTATTCCTGTGTATTGTCCGAACCCGTATGATATACCTCGTGTCGAGACGCGAGTCCTTGAATGAAAAGACAAGTTTTACATCACGATGCGACTATTCAACCATAGTTTACCAATTACGTCTCGTTTCGTCGACCTGTATCTCAATAGCCATTCTTCGAGAAGCGATCTGCCAATACCGATTCTTTGCTTCTGATCTTTTCAAACCGATCTTTCAATACCGATTTTTTGCTTCCAATCTTTTCAAACCGATCTTTCAATACTAATTTTTTACATATTAATGTTTCCATACCGATTTTTTACACAGCGATCTTTTAATACTGATTTTTTGCATACCAATTTTTCGTTACCGATCTTCCAGTGCCGAAAATGCCGACCTTTCGGTCTTAAAAGTATCGCGTCATACCATAAAGCCTAACGTGACACGTGCGTCGGATCACTCGCCTTTTCGTGCTCGGCGATGTGCAGACCAGCTGCGCGCCAATTTGAGGTTAAAAGAAAAAAAAAGAAGAGGCGATTTTTTTTTCGTTCTCATAGCGTAGGAGCATGAATAATGTTCCTCAAGACTCACCTTCTATCGAAATCTCGCGCAAAGAGATCGCGTCGTCATTTACCATTCCCGGTATACGAAAAGACTACATACATTCATATATATAAATATATATATATATATAGACGTATATATTGCGATAAAAGTGACGAAAGTCGTGTACGCGCGCGCCACCGCGGCAGCCCGCGCGAGCCAAGGAAAGAAGGATGAGAGAAGGAGCAAGAGAGCGAGAGAGAGAGAGAGAGATTTGCCAAGAGCGGAAGAATCGAGATAATTCGCAAGTGTCCGCGACCCAGATAGCCCGAGTTTAGCCTTCGTCGTGGCTCTCGCGGTCCTTGGGGTCGAGAACGCGATGAACGCTCGCCCCGACACCACGGCGGGCTTGAGAAATCGATGTATCGAAAAATACACATACAAACACATTCGCTCAATAGAATTTACGTTTTTATTGTTACCGATGAAAATCCATCTTCATTCAATTCATTATTAAATCCGTTATCGATTTAATTTTATTTCTTTTTTATCATTCACATACAGCGTCAGACATATTGTTCGAAAACGTGGCGGTTGAAACGAAAAAAAAAAAACGTTTTCGTCTATGTATACGAAAAAGCAACAATGAAACGAAGACGCCCGAACGTTCGTCCGTTCTTTGTCGCAATTTTTCTATTTTCACGCAACACCCGTCGTCCGATGTGACGAGGACGGAAGTGGATGTCGCAACGTTGAAACACGGAGAATGATGTCGTGCTGTCTCTCTCCCTATATATATATATATATATGTATGCACATTGTGTACATATATTTACGTAAAAAGATTGAAATCCATATGGCCACGAAATCGTCATGTGGACGTAGTTCCGCAATCACTCGATTGCTGATTTCAATGTTACGTAGTTTTCGGTGTTAAAACTACGCAACCCGCTGAATTTCGGAATGTAACTTTGATTTTTTTAACAGGTGGAGCTACACGCAAGCCCCTTACAGAATTAGCAGCTGTCGTTAGAATGTCGTGTATCGCAACAGTGTAAACGATGGTATCGTTCGAAATAGGTAGGCAAAGCCAATTTCGTAGCATTCGGGGCTATGTATTTTCTTAAGAACGTGTAGAAGGTCGACGTAACCTTACAAATTCTTGAACCCAGTTTTTCACTCTGAAATTTCATCATTTTTGGCCCAACTGTTGAGCGTGTATTTTTTTGAGGTTAAGATATTATTTTTTCATCACTGGACAATCACCTTACTCGTGGAAGTTGGACTAGGTAGTCGGACAAGTTTTTACGATTTCAGGAAACTGTGGTCATCATTTGCCACGAAGTTTCCGCGTTTTCCGTTAGATGGCAGCACGCGTCGGTTCGCCCGGAGTTGTGGATTGAAAAAACGGACGTTTTCGTTTTTTCATCGACAGAGATCGCCACGTGTGAATAACAGCGTGAAATATCGTGAACTATCGAAGCAGCCGATCGTAAAATGTCCGGAGACGAGACAAACGAGTCGAATTCTTGTCGAGGCGTGGTTTTAGAACGAGGACAAGATCCGGGCGCGAGTAGATACGGAAATTTCATAAATTATTACAAATTTCATTCGGCCGAGGAGAGAACGAGACAACTTCCGCGTGGCGCTGTGTGGCGACGACCCACGTCGACGCAGCATCACGACCGGAAGTACATCGCTCTAGACATAGGATGCAACGCCGGTGTGAGTAAGCGTGTGTGTTTCGATTGACGTATGTGCGCTCATGTGTATATTGACCCCGAGGATACGGCTAGGTTATGTTAGATCAGGGAACGGAAACAGCTGCGCGCGGGTTTCTCTTTTTCTTGGATCGTATCGCTATATATATATATATTTGAATGCATAAACGAGCGTTTATATATATAGCGAACGGAAGAGGCTGGGCGAGAGGGCGGATGACTTCTGATCCGCGCGTTGGCGACACAGACACCGGAAATGAGCATCGCATATTCACCTAAATTTAGAACGAAGAGTTATCGAGTTCCCTCCCCCGCGTTCTTTTTCGTCGCGTCACAGAGCGGTGACCGGTCGCACTCCCATGCATTTAATTGCGATCCGTTCGGGTTTATTTTTAATTTTGCGTCTCGTCCGCACGTGGCGCTAGTTACTCCGTGAGAACATTTTTACGATTACGGGGAAACAAAGATAGCGCTACGTTCGCTGGTTTGAAAATTAAACAAAACGCTATTCGCTAAAAAAGTCCAATCTTTTTTAACCTCACTGTTATGTGGTATAAGAAAATTCGTCAACTAGTGATCGGAAAATTCAATTTCTTTTGAACTTTCGTACCAATTATAGGTTCCTCCAAGAGAGTACGTGTTTTTTTAATTGTGTCTTTCACCCGTGCGCGGTGCTAGTTACTTTGCGAGAATAGCGGGTGGCACGAGTAGCATTTATTTTTCCCCCGGTATTTTCTGTTTTGCGATCGTTGCCTAATTTTGTCTCCATTTTGGGCATCGCGCAGGATCTAACGAATTTGCTGTACCGATTTCTTCGGGACGAAATTGGGAATGAGGAGACGATCGTTAAGTTGCACGGGATCGATATCGATCGAATTTTGGTCGAGAGGGCGCGCGAGAACAACGAATCTCCGGAGCACGTGACCTTCGATTGTCTGGATTTCATGAACGAGGCGCATCGATCGCGCCTCCACGAATACCTTCGCAAATTTAATCGTCACCGTTTCGACGCCATTTTCTGTTTTTCCGTGACTATGTGGATCCACGTTAATCACGGTGACGACGGGCTCGTGAATTATCTCCAGACGATCACCGGGCTCGCCGATCTCGTCGTTATCGAGCCCCAATCCTGGAAGTGTTACAGAAACGCGTCGAGACGATTGAGACGTGCCGGTCATGATGATTTTCCGTTTATAAACTCGTTGAAACTGACCGGCGACGTTTTCACCCATATCGATCGTATAATTGTCGAACGTTGCGCGTTTCGACGTGCCATCGTTACCGATCCCAATCAATGGGACAGAAGATTGCTCATCTACGAGAGGAACGACCAGCATTGACAATTATTCGCTATCGTATAATAATTCATACTCGACGTTTTGTTACTTTTGCGATTAAAAAGAAAACGCCGATCTTTGATCGATTATTGTTTTGCCATCTTTTAATACCGATTTTTTTGTAACTCATCTGTCAATACCGATTTTCTGATACCGAACTTTCAATGCCGACTTTTCTCGGACGATTGTTTAAAACCAATTAGGTAACGATTATTCCTTACCGAATTCTGAATAAATCGATCAATCGTATCCATCGATTCTACGGTCGAAAACGTTCTCGTTTATTCACCGAGTAGACAACTAAAAAGTACAATGTTTAATAAATGACGCTACGGTCACGCAGGGTGGAGGAAAAGGGACTAGCTCTGAAGCGAAACGAAATTTTCAATGCGAATTGGAATGGTCGAACCGTCGATGAGCACACGATAGAGGAAGGCTAATGTGGATATGGAAGAACTTTTTGTTATGCACGTGGACTCTGAATAGTTCGATGCAGTGACGAAGGTGATCAGGATTGATGACTCAACTGTCACTAGAGATCCATATCGGTACGAGATTGTACTTTTTTTTTACTCTCTCTATTTTTTTTTTCTTTTAAATCTATCTCTCTGTTTTGTCTCGTTGGCTCGAGTGGGTCAAGGCACACGCACACACGACGCTCTATAGAAACGTACTAGTAACAACTACATTATTACGACGCTAAAAATTCCCCATCTAGAACGATCATTGTAAAAAAGATAGTAAATATTTGTTAGTTCATTTTTTCCCTTTTTCCCGTTTTCACTCTCACGATCCAGTTAGTGTTGTTTTTTTTCAATTTTTTTTCATTCCTCTTTTCATACGTTCAATTTTATCTCCACGCGCATCACTCGTTACGCAATTTGGGATAAACTCGAGCTTTGAGCCCCCAATTTTTTGTTGGTTTGGGTTCGTTTGGGCTTTGTACGGTTTCTCTAGTGCGAGTCGTTTTTTTGTTATATTGGAATGAGGAATAGTTTGGAACTTGGGTTGGGGATGGGGGATTCGTAATATTTAATTCGTCAACTTATTGTTATCGTTTTACGATCGAGTGTGCTGTATTGCGCGTTTTCTAAGCTTCGTTCGTCCCCTTATCCACTCAGCCGCACATAACTTGGCGAACGAAGTCCTCGTAGTTAATGTTACCCTGGGAGTCCTCGTGGCCTGCCAGCAACGTCTCGACTTCCTCGTCGCTCAACTTCTCGCCTGCGAATTTTAAAAACGTTTCGTCATCACTCTCAAGCTTGTTTTTCAATGATTTTGATTTTTTATTGTTTTTATGACGAACTCTCGTTGGACAGTTTTTATTTTTTTCATTTTTTTTTTAATCGTTTTTTCTTGCGAGATTTAATTTCAATATTTTTTGTTCATATTGCGTCGTAGGAGGTAAGTTACCCAAAGTGGTCAAGAGGTGTCTCAACTCGGCGGAGGAAATGAAGCCGTTTCCGTCCTTATCGAAGTGACGCAGACCCTCGATAAAATCGTCGGCTGTGTCGGAAGTGCGAGCTTTGCTGATCGCCTGATAAATCGGCAGGAAAACCTCGAAGCTTATTCTCTCGTCCGGTTTGTGCTGATGGGTGAACTTCTTGACGTCGGACTCGGTTGGATTTTGTCCCAGGGCACGCAGGGCATCGCCGATTTGTCCGATTTGAATTTTACCGTCCCCGCGGCTGTCGAACAGCTGGAAAGCCTCCTGAAATTCTGTCATGTCATCGTCAGTGGGAGAAACGAATTTATCGGTTTTTTAAAACAAAAATTTATTTTTTTTTTTTAGAATTCCACAATATTTTCGAATTTCTCAATATTTTTCAAACAAAAAACGTGACTAAAATTAAAGAATCGATTTTTTTATTGCGTTGACCAACGAGGATTTTTTGGTAACTTTCGCCACCTCGAAAAATTTTTTTTTCCCGTTAAAGCCCGGCTTCTCCCGCGTCAACGATGACTCATAAGGCAAACCCAACGGTGACGAGGCCCCCGGCCAGTCATACCAAGATTCCGCTTTACCAAGCGAATTCCTAACGATCTCGACAAACCTCACCCGACCAACGATTTTACGCTGCACTCCAATGGTTTTTTTAAATTTTTTAAACATCCGAAAAATGTTATAAACATTTTTAGTTATACGATAAAAAATACTTTAAAAGACGTTTTGTTAAACTTTAGAAAAAATTGTAAAATACATTTTATAAAAAATGTTTTTTAGTGGATGTTTTCTAGTCATACTTTTTTAATTTTTTAAACTCTGAAAAATGGGATGGGAGCTTTGAAAATTAGGTGAACATTTTTTTGAGATTCTTCTTTCAACCCTGTACTATCGAATTAATTTCTCATTTTATTTGAAGTTCCCAAAGTAGACTCGATATTGATAATAATTATTCGGAGCTCCCAAAAAGAGGAATTGACGGAAAGATTTGAAAAAAGGTCTTGGAATCTCGCAAATGGCACCACAGTCCAAAAAAAGTTCCAAAATCACTGTCAATGCTCCTGGATCCAAGAAAATGTCCCAAACTCTCTTCAAAGTTTTCTTGATCTGCAAAATCATTCCGCTATCCCCCAAAAGTCCCCAGGATTAAAAAATCCTATTAAAACCTCTACATGTGTCTGGCGATTCACCGAAAGCTTTGGAACTTTTTCTAAAGACGTCTAGATCCAAAAAATGACCCAAAGAAAGTCGCCTTCACATCTCTCGTAGTTCCTTGCTGCGGAGAGTTCCGTAGCACCCGGAATATGCCAACGTACTGGGATTTTCCGACTTCTCAAATGACTAGGACCCAAAAAAAGACTATTACTCGAGTTTATCGGAATTTACCATCCATGGACGACATCATTCTGTTGGTCAACTCTTGATAGCCTAGGATCCGCATTTTGGCGCTTCCGAGTTACGACGCCGATGAAGAAACTTGCGGAACCTTGCGTCTCTGGGACACAACCTCACCGAGGAGTCCTGCGGCGTCTTTCGCCGAGCCAAACTTTGAGCCGGCGAACTTTGGATAGTTAAGGGTTAGTTCGGGTAGAAAAAATTGGAGTTGCGTTCTGCGAGGACGTAACTCTCGTACTGAAAGGCCTCGGCGAGTCTCTCGACGTATCGAAGAACGACTTTCAAATGTGACACCATAAAAGGCGATCTCCCAGATAATTCCACGTGAATGCAAGAAGAAGCGGAGATAAAGAGTACTTTGTGAAGGTACGGGTGTGCGCGAATTTCTATACGTATATAGATCGATGGGGTGTGTCGAAAAAGGCAAGGATATTCTTGACCTGAATTAAAGATCGCGGTACAAGAGAAAGAGAGAGAGGAGAGAAAGAAGAAAAAAACGAACGTAACCCCCCATTGCGGTCTCGAGCGACTCGGGACCAAAAAATCCTCGTCCCTCAAACGCTTGCAGCAATTTATATTTTTCAGGTTTATTCGATCACGCGTTACTTACCCGCCAGCTGATCCTCCGAGTACGATGCCTGCGAAAAAACCATTTTATCGTTTTTCTCGATTGTACGAAACTACTTTTTTCCTACGTTCTTTGTTACTGTGTGCAATGTTGTTGTGTGTTTCTTTTTATTTTTATTTTTCGTTTTCTTTTTTCGGGTCTGTCTCT
Organism: Ophioninae sp. A BG-2022a; assembly: GCA_030523105.1. Taxonomy (NCBI): domain Eukaryota; kingdom Metazoa; phylum Arthropoda; class Insecta; order Hymenoptera; family Ichneumonidae; species Ophioninae sp. A BG-2022a. The sequence continues at coordinate 16,703 of JAPYZI010000573.1, forward strand.
CGCGCGCTCGATTCACGACGGGAGTTTCGGAACTATCGGGGAATCGAACACGCACGCGAGGAACGAAGCAAGAGGGAACGACGGGAGGGGATTCAGGCACGAATGCAAAACTGTCAAATTGTTTCTTTTGCTTCGGGTCTTTTTCTCGCTTTATTTTTTGGTTACTCACCATTGTAGTAGTGTCGGAAATTCTTTCGCGATACTCGAACCGTACGATACACACTAACGTTGTTAAAAGTTACGATTTTCCACACTTCGATCACGTCAGAATGTGGGAGTGTAAACATACGAGTACATTTGTTTAGGCTGCTGACACGTCCGACTACTCTCGTGCATTTCGATGTATCGCGTTTTGTCCGCATTTTTTAATTCGTTTCATCACCTCCACGCGACGCTGGTTATTCTCTGAGAATATATACGTCACGGAACCGCCAGGACTTCCCAAAGCGCAGGAGTAGCGATTTCTAAAAAATGTAGGATTTTTAAGCGTCCATCAATTGTATAAAATTCGGTAAAAAATTGGATAGTCTATGAGAAGACTTGGTTCGATAATGTGTGAGGTTGAGATGGTCTTTTACATATTTGTTAGTGATTTAATTCCGCAAGTATCCCCTACAAAATACTATCAGTAAATACGTTTTTAAATATACCTAGTTCTAGTTATATAAGCATGAAATAACATTTTTATCTTTTACTACCAAATAGTTGTCGATGATGATTGTATGTATGATCATTACACTATTCTGACATAAATGGTATAGCTGGATTATATATATATATATTTATATACAGCTATACATTTATATATATTTGGGCATGTCGGATTCTCATACCGTAACTAGCACTGGGGGTGGCAGATTGCAAAACTAAAAGCACCGTACGTTTCGTAGACCGAAAGCATCGAGTTTTGCCCCCCCTCCAGACCATCCGGATTACACCTGCATGTGTGTATACGCGTATTTATAAAAAAATTGATGAATATATCTGTATGCTCGCGAGTTTGAATTGTCACCACTGAAGCCGTCGCAGCGCTCTCCGCGGACCATCGTTATTGACGATCGCGCCCGAGTCGCGAACATTACCGCTGATTGTTCCCGAGACGGATGTTATGTTACCGACACTTTGAGTTTGCAATATTTATTCTTAATTAATGCAACGTTAAAAATACAATAATAGTGATATCAATAATGTTTAAAAAACGGTATAACAGAAATTACGCAAATTATATTTCGCATTAGAATAGTAGTAACAATGATAATAAATAATAAACATATTGTTAATTTGATAAAAATAAGGGTTGAGAAAATAGATATTAAATATGAATAATAAAAATAAAAAATTTGCCCAGCAACGCGTCAAAAAAAAGATATCGCACAATTGAGGTTAGTTTTATAAGAGTTTTATTAAATTTCCGCGTATTGGTACACCGCTCGCTCATAGTTGCCATCGAGCTTTCATCTTTACCATATTTTTAAATATTTATTACAACATACGTTTAAAAATGTTGAAAAGCGTACAAGATCGCACACAGAAGAGTTTTACGAACGAGCAGCATTTGTTATGCGCCAAGTGACATGTAAGGTATAAATAAAAGATTACAAGCCTTTTTGTGTATTCATTTTTTTCACTTCTCGTCTTTACTTTCATACTCATCTATAAATAAATAAATAAATATATATATGTATATATTTATATACGTAATAATGCGACGTACAGTCGTTAAATGCAATTCTCACACAGTATGAAGTGAAGAAGTATGCAAACTGTGTTTCGTAAGTCAATAAAAACTATATCTGTCGGTTGCTTGGCCCACGTTCGAATTCCAAAATTACACGCGTAAACTGGATTTTTTTGGTTCACGTGCCGCAACCACAAAAGTCGTAAAATTTTTCACACACGAGTGTGAGAAAGAAGTGTACACGCGATAATTCCGAAATACGTGCGCTAACTATTGCGAGGTAAAGAAAAATATTATAAATTCGCCGAAGACGAAAAGTACATGCGGAGAATACACTCGAGAGCTTTGGTCGAAACGTTGCTTTCTCTTCTAGTTCATTGTACCGTGTTTTCGCATCAGGTGGCTGGTCGAGGACCTTTTCTTTTAATCTTTTTTTACTCGTAGTCGAAATTCCAACAGCAACAACAGCAACAATAACAACAACAACGCTTTCTCTTCGCTTCACGTTAGGCCTGGCCTTTTTTTCGCTTTTTCATTTTTCAAATTTACGACGGTATAAAAACGTTTCGTCCAGAAATGGTGAAAATTTTGGGGGCTATAGGGGAAATCCTCGTGACAATGAAACGTTGGCTTCTCGAAAAAGATCTCGAATAATTGACAAATTGACAGACGAATGTTTACTTTTTACAATAATAACACTAATAATAATAATAATACTGATCATTGTAATTGTTAATGAATAAAGAATATCAAAACGAATAATAAATATAACAATAATAAACTGTCGTGCAACGAAATAAAAATTGGGAACGATTCTTCTCATTTTACAAGTCTCGAATATTTGTATATAATTTTCCAATTATTTTAGCTGAATTCTCTTTTTCTTAATCTCTCTCGCTCTCTCTCTCTGTCTGTCTCTGTTACGTATGGTCCTCTCTGAATCCAACAGCACAACGGCAAGGGTTTTCTTTTAAGGATCTGGCCTCTCGCCGTGTATAAGGGCACATATGGCGTTTCTAAGCGCTACAGCCGGGGTGAAAGTGTTATCGTGGAGCGGCTCGTTCGTCATCGGGCTTGTGTATTTTCCACAAAGGAACCACTCGTTAATCGCTGCTTTCTCATATATGAAACCGTCTGAAAAATGTTGACACATTTGTTTTAGCGATTCTTCCGTAATTTCTGAAGTCAATTTCTTTTTAATACATTTTTCTTCTAAAAACGATTTGAAATAATTATTAGTTATAATTGTACTATATAATTCACCAACGATTTTTGATGAATTCAAATTGACGTGAAATATGCATTTCATTGATATTGAAAGAAGGCCAATTCGTTAATCGAAAATAATAAAAAATGTATTTTTTTGTTCCTACAAACCTGAACATTTCACAGGTTCCCTCATCACTTCGTGAGTTATGGGACACAAGAATTCATGAGGAACGTCGATATCCTCCATACTCTCGGTACGATTCATGTTCTCACGTTTCAGCCAGTAAAGCTGTTTCTTAAACGTTTCTGACATCTGTGCAAAAAAAACAATAATGTTTGACGCTTTATTGTGTATTTAGTTGACAATTTTGTTATTAATCAATCATTGCATTATTAATTGACTTTTTATATGAGAATACAAAGTAAATTAAATAATAAAACAATAATAATGCGAATAAATAATAGCTATAGACAAGTAGAAGATTAATCTCGTGATTTCGAAAGTTTTTAGGTTATTTCAACCGTTTACGTGCCGGTTAAAACGTAAAAGTACATTTACGTACATTTTCGTCGTCTTCGATTCCGAGTCGCGAAACGAGTTGTTCCTCCGACAAGGCGAGCAAATGTCGCCCGTTTATGTAAGTTCCCACGACGAATTGTGCGAGACCGGCTAGGCCAATTTCGTTCATCCATTTGGCGATATCGTCGGCTTTCCAGTCCGATACCTTTTTCCTGTTGTGACGCAAACGATCGATCAGAGTACTCTGGGAGACCAATTGTTGAGGTATCCGCCACACGAGGACCGTCTTGTCCAACGCACCTTATTTTTGTATCAACGGCGACATATATATGTATATACATACACAAACACGCATATATATTTATGTACACGTTTGTACATGTGTACCAACGTAATATAAATTGATGTTTTTTTTTCGTAAAAAAATAATAAAAAATAATATTTATATATAAAATTGATATTCAAAAAATCAAGCACCGACCGAATGACGAAGAGAAGAAATTCGTTTGAAATGCAATGCGAAAAATTAGAAAGGAAATTGTTCCGATGGAAAAAAAAAAACAAAAAAATAATGAAGAAATGAAAATATATATTAATGGCAAATTAAGGAGAAGGCAAAATTAAGGAGAAAAAAAACGTGAACATGCTATGTGCATTTCTCGACGGTATAAATTGGTTAGAACATTCATACGAACCGGTAACGAACAGGGAAGTGTCTCTGGAGAACGCGCAAGCCGTCACGAGGCTTTCGTGATTCTCCAGCACGTAGAGACACACTCCGGAATGCTGGAATTACAAATTTGTGAGTTGGAGTACTGGCATCAACATTAATTAACTATTGTTAATGTAAATAATAGGTAATCAATTATTATTAGTGATAATAAATGATTATCGTTAATTAATTAATTAGTAATAAAAACAATAAAGCTAATTGATAAATTTAAATAAATTTGCATTTTCAAAAAGAATTTATCATTAATCAATTATTATTATTATTGTTATTTAACTCACGACGCTCCAAATTCTCGCGGTACGATCGGTCGCCACGCTGCCCAAAATCTCGCCGTGGACCGGCGAAAATCTCACGTTCATCACGTTGCCGCCGTGCCCGGTCAGCGAACGTTTCTCCTTGTAGACCGCGTCGCTATTCGCAGAAGATGGCGGGACGAACGATATTTCGGGATTCTCGGAATCTTCCTGATCGGCTTCCTGTTCAGCATCGTCGTCTCCACTTTTTTCAACGTCGTCAGCCTCTTCGCCTTTCGAGACGCTCAATTGCCATAGTTTGACGAGCGAGTCGTTGCCGCAAGTCGCCAATAGATAGTAAAGAGTGTTTTCGTCGAAGGACGATTGTCTGATACCTGCCGAGATCGCGGAAATGATATTACTCATTGATGGAACTTTTTTGTTTGGGTTCGATTGTGAAAATTACCGGGCATCGCGTAGGGACCAGACGACGCCGGGCTAAAGTCGCATCCTTGGACGCCCAGATCGTGAGCGTCGTCGCAAATTACGATCGCGTTCGATCCGTCGTTATCGACCGAGTCCGCCGTGTCGAACATTCTCCAGGAGCCCTCGCTGCAGCCCGTCACGATGTAACGGGAGTCCGGCGTAAAAGCTATCGAAGTTATTGCGTCCGCGTGACCTTCGAACACCCTAAGGACAATTTTACTGTTTTTTGAGCTTGTTTCTCGACTCGGTCGGTAAACCATTTTTTCGACTCGGTCGGTAAAACATTTGTGCAAGTTTATTTTCCAACTCAGTAGGTAAAACATTAACGCTGAATCGCGAGTTTTTGTTGCGACCAAAACAAACTCACCATATTTCTTGCATCGTCTCGATATCCCAGAGGGTCGTTTTCTCGTCGTCTCCAGCGGTCGCGATTTTTTTCCCATCCGGTGACCATCGACAGACCCGAATCGCTGAGCCGGAATTCACGAAAGACGCTTTGGCCTGGGTGCCGGTCTGAAAATACGAAAACCGTTGTTGACACGTTAATGGATCGGCAGTGTTTAAAAGAGATGAAACGGGTGAATACTTCGGTGTCCCAGATAATGGTGCTTCCATCAAGTGAGCACGAAGCGAGCATCGTTCCACACGGACTGAACTCGACGTAATTGACACTGTACTTGTGAGCGTCGAGGGGGCTAAACGACTTTTCGCGAAACACCATTTCCTGCGTATCTTCATCCTCTTGGTCACTTTCCTCCTCGGTGTACCAAATCCTCACGAATTTGTCGCTGCGCAGGTATTTTTTCACCGACGACGTTCGAAAAACAGTAATGAAAGCATTGAGTACGAGCTGGAACAGAAAGTTTCAGTTTTTTTTATGGCTGACGTAATCACCTCGAAGCCGAGGCGATCATGCGATTCCCATAGACCGCAACGCTGTTCACAGCTCCCGCGTGCTCGTCCAGCGTCTGGAGCAATGTAACCTCGTTTCCCGCGCAACTTTCAGCCTGTTGCACAAAGTCCTGTTCCTGCAGAGTATTCTGCATGGAAAAACGATCGTCGTCATTTCAATCACTATCCTCTCTCTTCGTCATGTCCCTTCTTATCGACACTTTTCATTTCATACTTTATCCCTTGTATTTTGTACCTCTTTTCCTTGCTCGGTCCAGTGCAACTTCGGACTGCAGTGCTTTACGAACTCCGAGTCGATGCTGAAGTTTCCTGTGAGATCCCACACTATAACGGACTTGTCGTTCGAGCCAGTAGCGAGGAGCTTCTCGTCTCGTGAGAAAGCGCAACAGGCGACGTACCGCTTGTGTCCAACGAGTACTGCGACCATCCTTCCGGTGTGCTAAGAAAAAAAAAATCATTCCTTCGATTATTTAGATAATGATAATTTTTATTTTTATTTGATCTAATGGTTCAACGAAAATCTTAATGATAATTATTATGAATTTTCATTGAAGAATTCGAAGAATTACTTGGTTCGAAACAATCGGAAGGAAAATATTGATTTCTCGTTTTTTTTCATTACAGGATATTCCTGAAAAAAACTTACGCTCTCCCATATGACCGTAGTTTTGTCGAGGCCACTGCTAGCGATGTAGAGACCGGTCGGGCTGAATCTGACGCACGTGAGCGCGTTGCTGTGCCTCTCCAATGTTTTCGCCAGTGTAATGCTCGCGGTCGTTGGCTGACCTTCGCACTTGTCCTGGACGATGCTCACGTCCCACAATTTAACGTTGTGATCGTTCCCACAAGTAACGAGCTGATAGTGCTTCGAGAAAGGTCGATCGTTGCCTACATGCAACAGAGATGAGAAAACGATGATATGTAGATTTCTTTTGACATTTTCGATCTTTCGAGAGTCTAGGGTTTGTCGGAGTTTTTCAAAATCTAGGTTTTCAGGACTTTTCATGTTTGTGGGTTTTTCCACCGAACCTACGATTTTTAGCTGTTCTAAGGATTTTTTTGTATTCCGGGGTAGTTGCGGAAATTTTAGTGTTTTAGGGATTCTTGTAATTCTAGCGAATGATAGATCATCTTTTTTAGTTTCCTAGTGATGTTTCACGTTTTCTAGGGTATTCTTGGGAATTTTAGTGTTTCAGAGATTTTTGGTGAGAAATTTCAGTATTTCGAAAGTTACGATTTTGTGTTCCGAGGATTTTTCGTTTCTAGGGTTTTCGTGAAGATTCTATGGTACAGAAATATACGAACTAGTGACTTGTCGCTGATATATGGAAAAGTCACAACCGACTACGCCGAGATCGTGAGCGTCGTCGACGCTCGCAAAAGCGGTGACCAGTTGATTATCGGTGAGACACGAGTCGGTCATTTCACTCGTTGAGAAGAGATTCAATACGCCAAAAGTGCAAGTCGTGATGAGCCAAGAGGAATCCGGTGAGAAACAGACGCTCTGTATCGCTCCCTCGTGCTTCTGAAATGATCTGATCGAAAGAAAGAAATATAAAAAATTAACATTTTTATAAATTCTATTTCGTGTTGATTTTTTGTTTTCGTAGGGATATCGGTTTTTCTCGTTGTCGCGAGACTCGCCTTGAGAGCGTTCGACGTACCAAATCCCAGAGGCAAACCTGCCCGTTGTCGCCAGCGGTCACGAGGAACGTCGAGTCTGGCGAAAATCTGCATACCCTCACCGCTTCACCGCTCACTTGTACCATAGTGTGAATTTTCGAACCCGTCTGCATGAATTCATCAATTAATAGAACATAATGTAATCGAAGAATTTACAGAAATTCGATTCCTTGACGGCACTAAAAAATGGTACCTCCTGACCATTTTTTACTTTTTCTCGATTTACATAGGAATTTTTTTTCCAACTGTATTTCACGATTAATTTCAATTAATTTCAATTTTAAAAAAAACCAATTTAACGACGGTGCCAAAAAAAAATACTTCGGTGACCATTTTTATCCGATATTATTTTTTTTTCGTTTTTAAACTTACTCGAAGGTTCCACAGCTGAGTAGTGCCATCGATGCTCGAGCTGGCGAGCATAGTCGACTGGGGGCTAACTTTGACGCAAGTAACTCCATATTTGTGACCCATCAAGGGCGAGTACGAGACCTCGACGTAACCGAGGCCGCTGTGCCATTCCCATACCCTTACGCGTTTGTCGCTTCAATAAAAAAAAAAAAAAAAAAAAAGAAACATCGCTCTCGGTCAGTAACCTCGTTAACGTCGAGTACGAAGAAAATTTCATATATTTCGCATCGCGATAGCGTTACGGTCGATTCATTCTCGATTCTTTTGAACTCACCCCGAGCCAGTGACGAGAATACAATCGCCAGCGAAGTCTACGCTATTGACGTCGCTCTTGTGAATCGCGAGGGTTTGCAATGGCTGAACATTATCCATAATTCCCGATCTTATTTTTCTTCTCACTTCTATACGAAAGAAAAATCTATTTAAAATTACAAATAAATTGATATTTAAAAATTAAAAATTAAATTAAATATAAAAATTACAAACAAATGTAAATTTAAAAATAAAAAATAAATATAAATCAAAAAATTAAATTTTTTTTCGATTCATCAATTAAAAAAAGGGTAAAATTAAAGCTTATTGTATTTAGGATTTTCTTTCTGTCCCCAAAGAACCGATAAAATAAAAAAACAAAATGAAAAATCGAATTTCCACGAGTTTCACGAAAAAAAAGAGAAAGGGTGAAAAGAACGAGAAAAAAAAAAGAAGAGAGGCGCCTCGATGTGTAAAAATAGGCGCGAGCGAGGTGGGCATTAGCAATGACACGTAAACACATATCCTGATAGTAATCCGCGGCGTATAAGTTCGTATAGCGTCCGTAAGTTCACGGGACACGTGAAACCCGTGCATAAATAATATATGCCCGTGGAGTGGTAAAATGCTCGAACTGACGTGTAACTCGGCGAATGTTATATCGATCATTGCGCGAAAACACTCGCTGCCTCGTTTCTCTTTACGATAATATTGTCCTTGTGTACCGTTCGTCATAACTTTATGGCTTTACGTGTATATGCCGATTGGTTCGTCAGATAAAAAAAAATATATATATAAATATATATTTATATATATATTTTTTTTAAAATATATATATAAATATATATTTATATATATATTTTAAAACGACTAATAAAAAAGAAAGAATAGTGTATTATCAAAATCAACAATCGGAAAAATATTTACGCGTAATCCGCGGAAAACAAATTTTTCTTTTAATCGCCCCTTTCATCGATGCCATCGATCTTTTTCTCCGGGTATAATTAGCTCGGCTATAATTAGCGCTTGTACTGCCGCGCGTATCAAAATAATAATTATGCGCCAATCGATCGGCCATTTTTGTGACGATGCGTGAGATCAATCCGGATTGCTATCTTTTAGATAATTGGCTATTGGATGACTAACGAGTCAAACAAACCAAAACAAGATCGATTTAATTTTTTTTGTCATTATTAGTTTGCCGATTATCTTCCTTTTTGATTTTCAGTTTTAGTTCGATATTGTAGACTATTGTAATGTATCATTATTAATCTTTTTATTATTATAGTACATATCGTACTAAATTATTAATATAATAATAATAATAATAAAGATAATAAAGTGAAATAAAACATAATTTTATGTTTAAAGTAATAAGTATTATAATCATATAATATATATTTATTAATTACATTACTATATTATTATTGTTATTATTATTATTATGTATGTTAGCTTATATTATTTTCGTTTTTATTTTCTGATTATTTATTGAATAATTGTACTTTAATTTTTTTATGGCATTTTAATACAGTATTTATATTTTATTTATTTTGTCATTTTTGCTCTGAACGTTTCCTTGTTTTATCATTAATTCGTATTGAATGAAGAGAAATAATGCATTTTACGGGCTACCGTTGTCAAATACTTTTAATTATAGTGAGAATGCTTCGTTGATTTACCTGCAATTGGGATTGCAAGAAAACAGCGCCACCTGACGTTACATTTCGCGAAAAAGACGCGAAAGAGAGACAATAGGGTTCGAAATGTCATTTGGGATAGTGGGAGATCGTGGACGAAAAATTGACTTTTGAGAATCGTACAAAAACAAAGGGAGATTGAATTACAAAAAATGGGGTAAAGTACGAAAGTTGTCGGAACTTACCGTTAGAACAGGCACATATTTTCTGTCACGTCTCTGCGATGATCGTATTCGGCGCAATCACACGAATGTTGCCAGGTTTCGAACAAACGTTTTATTCTCTACGAGATTATCGCTTTTATTTTTTCGGGGCAGCTGATCATTTTATTTGCATTTTTATTTATATTTTTTCTTTCGTGCGTTCGGAAACGTCGAGATAGGCGAAATAACAAAAAAAAAACGAAATTCTGTGTTGATGGGCGCGGAGTTTTCGCAGGGAGAGATTGCAGTGCCGCAACCGGCCGAACGAAGTCGGGATTCACGATTCGACGCGAATTGTCATAGTTCTTTTTTTCGACGCGTGTCTATCCTCCCGATCGATAATATAGGCGCACTTGCTTGCGCACACATTCTTACCGCTGTCCAGCAAAAGAAAAGGCCTCCTCGGGCCACTTTCGTTCGTAGTGGCTTTTACCGTGACAATTATCGCGCTCACTCCTCCTCCCCGCGCCAGCCCGTACGTCATAATTGAGGAACGTCCCATTTTTTCCGTTCGCGTACTCGCGCACGTGCGCTCGATAAACAGATCAATTGTTCACGAAACTTGGACGATTATCCAGTACCCGCTGCGACAAAGTTTCCTTCTGACCGCTGACACGATCCGAGGACATAAAGCGCGAATGAAAATAAAGGAGAAACTCGGCACGCCCCTCTATTGACTTTTTCAACGATTGCCGACCGTCGGTTCAATCGTTGTTGCAGATGGTGAACGTTCGGCGGAAGAATTTTGACGATTCGATGGCAGTGTCAGTCGTTTACACAGAAAAGAGCTCACAACCGTATCTTACCGTCGATCGATAATGTAAAGGTTTGGTTTGTTTTATGCAGGTGCGCCTACTTCTTTTCTTCGTTGGATAAGAAAGTTACCTACATTTTCTGCCGGCAGAGGTTAAAAAAATGTTCGTATCTTACCGTCGATCGATAATGTAAAGGTTTAGTTTGTTTTATGCAGGTAGCGCCTACTTCTTTTCTTCGTTGGATAAGAAAGTTACCTAAATTATCTGCCGACAGAGGTTAAAAAATGTTCGTATAGTTTCCGAGTTTTGATTGTCGCCGCTTCGATCCGCGTCAACATTGCTACCTGTCAAAACTTTCAAGTTTACTTTCCCGCAGTAATAAAATAAACCCCGACGTTTGTCACCGAAATCGTAACTCGCAGTTTTGTCTTTCCTACATGGTGTTCATTTACCGAGTAAAGTGCGTTGCCATTAACCCATTCGAAATCCTTGCGCCCGTATCTATAACCTCGTAAACTTTTGAGGTTAGTCGCATCGGTTCGTGCTCTCAAAGATATTTCGTACGTAAAATATAACTTTCCCAGTAAATTTATCTATCTTTACATCTTGCGAATTCCCGAACGTTTTGAGGTTATGTCGATCTCCCGTGCTCCGATCGAAGCTGGTATTTCCTCGTGGGGTTCTTGCGACCAGGGGATTGTCAAGGCGCCGTAGAACATACACCGATCATCCACGGCGCGATCGTTCGATCGGTGATAAGTTCAAAACAACAAAAATGCCTCTCGGCGACAAACCGGAGTGCGTCCGGTGCGAAACGAGAGAAACTCCGTTGTGGCACGCTACCGAAGCCGGTAGTCTGTGCAATTCTTGTCTGGAGGAAGAGCGTAACGCGACGGAGTCTGGCGCGTCGATCGTCAAAAACGAGAACGAAGAGAGTAAGAATGCCTCGTCCAACGGCAGGCCGTCACGCAAGAGTACTAGAATCACGCGTTACTGCAAGCCGAGGGCGAACAACAATCCAGTCGTCAAAACTGTGCCGAAAGGCAAGGGACGTCGTCACATATTCAAAAAGCAGGTAAAGCTCTACAACGAACTCTAAATTTGGGATCCGCTCGAACGCTTTTGCATATCTTTTTCCAGCCGATGAAAGCTCCATCCGCTGTCGCCACTCCGATCACGAGCAACTTTGTCTTTTACAAAGGCTCGTATTTCCAGATAGGCGATATTGTCTCAATGGAAGACAAAGATGGTGGCATTTATTATGCCCAAATAAGAGGCTTGTTAACGGACCAGTACTGCGAGAAGAGCGCAGCGATCACTTGGCTTCTACCCACCACTGCCAGGCAAGCAAGATCACTTTTTGAAAAGTGAATTCATAATCGCTCACGATGACAGTTCAATGCATCGTTATTCTATTATACCTCTCGACGTGTACTTGCCAACTCTTCAAAAATACTTTTGCGCAATAATAGTTTCAAACATCGTCCATTTAAGAGTTTCGATGCAATATGGAAATTCATTTTTTTTTCAGGATTAAAAGAATGGAGAATTAGTAATTGAACTTATCACTATTTTATTATTACTGCACTGCAGCTCCAACAGTTGCAAATATGCTTCCACTGGATAGTAATTGCGAGAATTGTCTTATAAACAATTTATTTTAATACGAAAATTCCTATTTCTAGGATAAAGGCTTGTGAATCAATAGTATTATTGTACGAATTTATAATTATTGTATTATTTCGTATATCGAAACAATCGAACCGATCGAACTTTTATAATCGATAATGAACAAATTTCGATACATTATCGATAAGTTGGTTAATGTGACATTTTTTTTTAACGAATTTAGTCCACCGCCCTACGAGGGATTTAGCCCGGAAACGTATATAATCGGACCCGAGGAGGATCTTCCGCGGAAACTCGAGTGCATGGAATTCGTTATGCACGCACCATCCGACTACTACAAGCTGAAGAACACGCCATATCCGCCCCCGCTTACCGAGGCAGGAAACGGTTACATATGGACCTCGCTGAGAAACGAAATCTCGAGTGTAAGGAAGTAACGACGCGAACCTAAACAAGCACGCACCCGTTCAATTTTTATTCCCTAAAAAATTATCAAATAATTAACGAATCAATAAACATGAAGTATGAACAGTTGAGATTTCGGTTTTCACTCGGAGCTTCGGAATTTTATTTTTGTAATTGTTTGTGGTTTTTTTTCGTTTTACATTTTCTTGAACGTGAGGGTCAGGACGATTTTTTTTAATACTACTCGTTTGCTGTTTTTATTTTCTTCTCGACTTCCGGTGATCCGTATTTTTCTCCTGACTTTAATCACGTTGATTGTAAACTTGAAAAAGAGGAATGTACGTCGGTGGCGGAAAGTATGAACGCGCGATTCTCGGGAATCACTCGGTGAACGTGAAAACTCGTAAAATGTGAGAAAACGTGATAATTGAGATTGTCCTTGGGTTTTTTTTGGAGCTTATGATCGTTTTTTGCACCCATATCGGTAAATAGTTGTCCCGATCGAAAAATCGTTAATTACGCGCGCACTTTCCGCCGACACGCATATCTGGGTATACAGGGTGTCCCAAAAACCAACGACGAGGGTCCCGACAGACATGCTCGTAATCCAGAATGGACCAAAAGCCTCATAGATTTTGAGATATCCGTGATTTTTTGAAAATCTTCAAGATTTTTAACATTTATAATTATTAAATAATAACAATAATAATAAAATTAAAAGGCATAATAATACTCTATTATTTTTTAACAATTATATTTCGAGAATATCATTATCAAATAAACATTAATAACATAATGTAATAATCGGACAAAAATATCGATAATTGCAGCCGTAACGTGTAAAACATTGTCAGAAGTTCAGGATTTTGACGAGTTACGAAAAAGTGCGAATTTATTTAAAATTGACACTTTTACTAACCCAAACAATCCGACATCTGATTTTTGGAACACCATGTACACATGTTCATGGGCGTATAATATATGATACACGATATTAACACTAGACTTTAAAATTCAAACGGAATTACGTGTCGTGCAATAACGCATCGTAAATTACGGAACAATGAAATATCACGATGGTGGATTTCTCGATCGAACGGATTTAATTTGGCATCTCGTTGTTTTGGTCCCGGCTACTTATATCTTCGTCGATTATGTCCTTTTTTCGTCCCTCGTCGAAGTAGCCGACCTTACGCACGACCACGCGATGAAGTTTTTTTCTCCCCGGTAAGATTTCCATGTATCGCGGGCCGCACTTTCGACAACATCGTTTGTATTTGCTCTTACGATTGTGTAAACTCCATCTGGTGTTGAACCGCAAAAGTATCGAAGCGGCATCAATTGTATCGAAATAATCGAACATATCGAGCGTAGATCGAGAACCGTCGATTGGATCGATATATCGATATAATCGAGTATCGATAATTCGAAACAATCGTATATAGATTGTATCAAAATAATCGAGCGTGTAGCGATTTTATCAAACTAATCGAGCACGAATATCGATTGTATCAAAGCAATCGTTCTCCCGAACAAATCGAACTCGGAATATTTATCGTATCGAAATAATCGAGCGCATATCGAATCAATCGAACGCCAATACCGATTGTATCGAAGTGATCGAGCGCATATCGAATATATCGATATGTGCTCGAATATATCGAATTATCGAAACAATCGATAATGAAAAAACAAGGATAGTAATACCTCGTGGCTCAATCAGCTCTGATAATTCATTTGTCGTAGCTTATTGCTCGACGCGACACAAGCTGTCGGTACGTTCAGCATCGGTTCGTTTTCACCGGGTCGAATAGGATCGTAGGACGTGGAGGACGAGGATGAATATGTAGACGAGGTATTGCGCGGAGCGTTACCCGTCGTCCGGGACGACGTAAAGTCGTCGTATCTGTTGGCGCTGCACGTCGAAGTCTCGATCGACGGCGGCTGGCCAATCAGTCAGCTCGGATCCAACGAAGTAACGGCCGGTCAGAATTTGAGATCTTTTATCGCCTGCGGCAAGTCCGGGAGCTTCATGTCCTTTATCTGTTGCGGTATATTCATGTTCTTCACCGCGGATACGGCGCGGGCGGTTGCCGCCGTGATTCCCGCCTGCACACACGAGACACACCAAACACAAGAACAAGTGATGATTCCCTTTCCTTTGTTTTTTTTTTTAAATCTTTTTCGATCCCTCATCAATATTCATTCGATACACGCGCGGGAGAGATCTTCAACGCGCAACCGGAAGTCGCCAATTCTCGTTCCCAACTCACCCTCAGAGCGACACACCGGCCGGTAAAAATGGAATTTTGAAAAAATGATTTATCTCCCTTCGTAGCAATATCGATGAAACAAAAAATATGAAAAAAAATACACTTGACGTTCGTCTTTCGAATTTCTAATGTTTCGAAAACGAAAAAAGATGGTTTTTTGAGTAGAGTGAATACCGCTACGAAATGAGCTACCATTGCTCCACGAACCAACAGCTTCAACTATGTCTATGCGCCAACTATTGCTACGTCGATGTATGCTCCGGATATTAATTGCGACAGATGGTATTTACACTTCTTTTATTAGACATTCTCAGCGTTGATTCTTCAGGTATACAGATGAGAGTTAAGGCACTAGCTTGTCATGATTATGTAGCTTGACTAAGTTATTTGTTAGCCAGCGATAGAGAAAAATTATTCAAAAGCCGATTTACTTTTATACACAGACAGGATGAGCAACCGGAAATTAAAAATTTATATTTTGCAGGTGTCGGCGAGCGTTATATATCCAATTACCCGTTTTGTTTGCACGAGTCGTAACTACACCTGCGCCCTTCGTCATCACTGTCGTAATTCTATAAATTTGTATATTTTTTTGGTGGTCTCTCTTTGCATTAGTGTTTGGTTGTTTCCTTATTGATCATAGACTAAATGCATATGTATAGCGATATGAAATTTTTCAGGTCGCTCGTACATGTTTTTTTACAACCTATGGCCTGGATTATTGGTCGATATTGTTTTTTAGAGAGGGGGCCCCAGGAGGACGTACGAGCAGGTTCTCGGCGAACAAGTTCGTCTCGTTTTGTAAATCCCCTAAAATGTAGCACGTTAGCACACATCAGCTCCGTCACCATTGTATCCGTGTGAGAAACGGTTTTTAGGTTATTTTTGATAGTGTTTTTCCTGATCGTTAGTACACGGAGGAAGGAAGTATCGAAGGAAGTTTAGAAATCAAGAAAACGACGTTTGAGGTTATGACTGTAAAGGGATTGGAGCTTGCATCCTTCGAATTCCGCGAATTTTCTGTTTTTTCGAATTTCGGTTTTTAATTTTGAATCGAAAACTGAAAAAAGGTTTTCCGAAATACCGATGATGTGGAAAAAAATAAGAGAAAGAAATTTTTCGTCCGCTTCGAGTCTGTTAAGCATTCAGGATACGTAGAAGATCGACATAACCTCAAAAACGTTCAAAGTTCGTTCTCTGATAAGAGGTTAAGTTTTCAATGAAAAAGAGGATGCCAATGAATAAATTTTCCACTGCTCACTCACCTCCTGCTTTTCCAGTTTGTTCTGCTCTTCGATCCTCGTAAGTATCTCTGTCATATTTGTCTCAAGTACCATTCCGCCCATCACTAACTCGTTCAGTATGTAATGGACTTTATCGACATGGAATATCAGATCCAATTCGCATACATTCTCGAAACACTTGTCCAGTGTTTCAACGAAGACCTGTATCAGATCGAGAATGCCGAGTTCCGATTCTGAACTGTCCACGCAGAAGACAAAGTAGAGAGTCGCGTAGTGACGGTATATCAACTTGTAGTCAGAACCGCCGATCAGACTGCCGCCCTCCAAGAAATTACAGACGTTGTCGTCACGCTTCGACACCAGTTGGAACGTCTCTTTTATTATCTGCTGCTGCATGTCCTCGTTCTTTCGACAAACAAATTTGATTTAGTTTCGTGATCTTTTATTTCACTGAACCGAACCCAGAAACAACGAAAAGCCCAATAAAACTTTTGTTTTTAATATTTAATATTTTTTATTGGTATTTAATACTTTTAATATCTCTTTTTAATATTGTGCGAAGTTGACATTTGGAAAATGAATTACGTGAGGAAAAACCATTCGTTTCCACCGACTTCCGGTTTTCCAATCACGACATTGAGTTTTCGTACAGAGTTTTGGAAATTCAGAATATTGATGAAAACGAGAATTTCCCGTGAAAGTAGAACACAGCCGAGTGTCAATGAAAGAGGGAAAAGTAAATGCGTAAAAACGAACGAGTACTCACGAAGTATTCGTAGAATTTGGACAATCGTGGTTTTCCATGATTGTTGAAGACTAAAATAGCTTTGATCATTTTGGCTTCCTGGTGTTTTAAAGCCCGCAGATTTTTTTTTACTTATCTTGCGGGCAACAGACCTCAGGGAGTTTCGTCATCCGTCTCGATCTTGATGGAGGTTATGTTTGTCACGGGTCACAAGGTTATGTTTGACGGGGGTGCGTTTTCCCACCGCTGAACGGAGGAATAACAAAACCCTAGATTTCGTCGTCGAGCACGGCCGAAAATCCCCGAAAACAGACCTGACGAGTTGGCGACTGACTCGTGTGAATTGGCGATCGTGAATCATTCGAGGTTTATTCCGAAATCATTGCAAACGTATGTACGATGATTCTCTCCCAGAGAAATCATAGTTACCGATTGTCTGACTCGGCAGTCGGTAAAATAGAAAAACGCCAGTAAAATAAAAGAAAGTGAAAATCTTCGCGTGTCAAACCAGCTTGGACAAAGAATGTCTCCATTGGTAAGTCAGAGAGATACCTCCGTCGTTAAAAACGTTTTAAAACCGCGGGATATTCAAAAGCAGCGAAAACAGAACTGGAAAATGCGCAAAAAAAAATGTTTAAGGGACAGAAGTGTTTTACGAAAAGAAAAGCGTAGTCGTTCGTTCGTTTTCAGGTAATATGTAACAGTTTATTGAAAACACTTTGTCCGCCCGATGCTCGGATCGAGCCTCGCTGATATTAAAAAACGCAGAGTCTTAATAACATGATTATCGGTGTTGTTCTCAGTATCTTGTAATTATTATTATTATTTTTTTTTTCGTCATTTTCTTTTTCTCTCTTTTACAATCGTCTTTTTTGTTCTCCCCCTCCCCTCTCCCCTCTCGTGTTTTTCACATGGAAGATAACCTCTTTCCGTATTTCGCGAGTCCACGAAATCGTCGGCAACTCAAGTGCACATTCAATTTCTAATAAAAACAACGACGCGTTAACCTTACTATCTATCATTTACTATTTTTCTTTTCTCCCTTTCTCTCTCTCTCTCTCTTTCTCTCTCTCTCTGTCTCTCTCTCTCCTAATATCACGTCAATCTCTTTTTCTCGTCTTAAATTTAATCAACATTCCCGCGCGACACCAAGCGGAAGACCCCGAACTTACGAATTTAATTAATCTTCGCTAACTATCACGATGGAAAAAAATCTAATTGACTTTGAGCGAAACACTCGAGAACAATATACAAGTATACGAATTAATGAATAAATATTTCTTCTTTTCTTCTTTTCTTTTTTTATGCCTTTTCAACGCCACGTTTTATTTTCAAAACAATTTTTCGAACTACTCAACGATTTATTATTTATTTAAACAAATGAATAATTAATATTTCGATATATATACATATAAATATAATTAATTTAAATAAACAAATATTATTATCATAATAGACTATATGTTTCAATTAATAAAATATATTACTTCAAATAAATAAATTCTATATATATATATATACATAAAACAATCTATTATTTATTTATTTTAATTATTTATAATAACTTAAATAAAAGTAATATTTATTTATTCAGTTATTTATATACTCGTATATTCTTCCGATTTCACTTAAAACACTTTTCCCTCGTCTCGATCTCGTTAAATTCTAAATTATTATTATTTTATTTTTTTCATTATTTCTCTCCCCCTTTAATTTCATTTATTTCTTTTTCTTTTTTTGTTTGCTCGTTTATTCCACGTTTTCTAATGTATAACTTTAACGTCGTGGGTCTTCGTGTAAATCGACATATAACTTATTATCTCGATCGACTTTCCCGGATCGTCATTTTTTTCTTTTCCGCTTTATTTTTTTGTTCTTTCGTAATTTTTTGTTTTATTTCTTCAAAATGTTCAACCTCATCGTTATTATCCTTTTGTTTTCTACAACTCCGGGGTTTACTTCGTTTTTTTTTTTTTTTTTCGTTTTTCGACGAGGAGTGAGGGAGGGGGGTGGTGTCTTCGAGCGATATCAAAAATCGCTCATTTTTTTCTTTTTACGACTTAACGGTCATGATACTTTTTGTTTGTTTGTTTTTTAATACCAAAAGCTATTATCGGATAAACCTAAACACGCCTCACCGCGACTAATCACGAGGCGAATCTTCATCGTTCTTTTTTTTTCCGTACCGATCTCGTCACCGAACGAGCTCGAATCGTCAATTTTCCTTTTTTTTCTTCGTTCCCACTTTTTCTCATTCTTAGGTCTTTTTTTTTTTTTTTAATTGTATTTTTCATTTTTTCGTTACTCGCAAAATTCCACGACGAATACTTCCTCCCCCTCCCCTCGCTCCTAAATTCTTGCTCCTGTGCTCAAACGTTTTTCATTTTTATTTTTCTTACATTTTTTTTTTCCTTTTTCCATTATTATTAATAATTGATTGTGACTTATGTCCCGTTACACGCTGAACTCTCGTCGAGCTGCCGACTCGTAGTTTTTTCCGCTCCTGCTTATCCGTTCTCGTTTGTTTATTTATTTGTTTATTGATTTGTTATTTATTTATTTATTTATTTATCTTTTTCGTATGTCGATTTAAGCACTTTTTTTTTAAACTCTCGTTTGTTGTTTGACATTGTTGTTGCGTCGTCGATGTAGAAGAAAAAAAAAGATTCAACGAGAATGATGTTTTACATGATTTTTTAATATTTGTTGTTGTTGTTTTTTTTTTCACTCGTGGATGATTTTTTCAACGTGATCGTTTCGAAGTCGTTCGTCTCGAAAATACAGCATTTTTTTGTTGTTGTCTTTTTCGTACTCTCACGTCGAGCTTTGTTTCTTGTTTTATTTATTTATTTTTTTTTCTCGGTCTGTTTGTTTATTTAATTATTGATTTTTCGCCCATTCGCTCGCTTCGAGAGAGTTGAACACCTTTAGGATCCACCTGTTGGCGACCGCGCTTTCTTCTCGCCTCTCCCATTTTAACTAATTTTTACCCTAATAATTATTATTGTTAATGGTATTATTATTATTATTATTATTATTATTATTATTATACTCAGAACGGTTTTTTTACCGAACATACGATTCACAGCGATTTATATATCTTAATGGTTTCGTCTGTCGTGTTCGTGGTTACGCGTCGATTGCGAATAATAATTTTTTTTTTAATCGAAATTAAAAAAGTCGAAAAATTGAATTTTTCAAGGTGATAAAAGTGAGGATTTGTTTTTTTTTTCGATATATTGTCTTTTTTTTATAGATTAAAAGAAATTCGAAATTATTATTGGAAAATTGATAACCTTTTTTTTCTTTAAGTTGTAAATAATATTATTTATAACTTGTGAAAAACTGGATAACTTATAACTTCAATAACAATATTTGTTATATTAATATTAATATAACAAATATTATAAAAATCGTGAAATTAATTGTTCGTGAAAAAAAATATTATTAAAAAACATTTGTCTATTAAAAAATTATTCCGCGCTAGTTAACAAAAATGACAAACAATGAAATCATACGAAATCACGCGTTTGGTTTCGTGTCAGTATCATTCGCAATTCCGTCCGGTTGTCAAGTTTCCTCATTAGCGGATCCACAAGTTACCATTCGAGCCAACCACGCTGCACTTTTTTTTTCGCTACTTTTTTTCTTCATCTTCTTTTTCTTTTCTCTACTTTTTAATATTTTTAACTCGTAATTATTTAATTATTTTTTTAAATATTTTTCTTGAACCGTTCCAGCCTCGTCGAGTCATTAATTATTTATTGTTTGATTAGTTGCACTAGCCTTGATTGTCGGCATTATCAAAGGGCTCCATTAACGGCCCTTTTTCCCAATTTTCATTTTCTCGAATCCTCCTCCTCCTCCCCCTTCCCAAGCCACCTAATGATAATCATTTTTCATCATCATCATCATCATGACCACATTAGCGACAAATTCATTTTTCCCTTCCCCCTTTTTTTATTACCCCCTTAATTAATTCTCGCCTCGAAAGTTCTCGGGGTTCCTCGAATTTGAATGATTTCTTTGCTATTATTAATAACTTTTCTTCATTATTGATATCATCATCACCGTCGTTATTATTATTATTATTATTATAACTATTTTTTTTTAATTGTTCGTTTTATCAATTTATTTATTACGCTTTGAATTTTTCGTCGTTCGAGGAATGTCGCGAACGTGGTCGATGAGCTTCGATATATCGTTTGTCAAACTTGACAATAAATATTCATACAACAATAATAATAATAATAATAATAATAATACGTGTATACGTATATGTACAAACGATCGAGGTTGGAATTTGGGACAACTCTCTATCATGTAGGCGGTAACAATTACGTATATTACGCGTTATACAGGGTGGTCAAAAAAAACAAAAAAGATCGTGGAAAACCCGGAAAAAGGGAGGATTTTATTATAGAAAAAAAAAAACAGAAAAAAAAACACAAATTAAAGCTCGAGTACGGTGACCTTCGATTAATAGGTCGAACCACCGGTCGTAACACTGGACCACCCAGATTAGCTACGACTTTCGTTTAGGTCGAGTGACCTTCGGGTGACCTTTCAAGGTCAGGCCATAAACGCATGTTCGAACGTAAAATTCCTCTCATTCGACAAAGCAAAGCTGAACTTGAAACGACCTTGAGGATGAGGTTCAAGGTCAAAGCAAAGGTCACCGTTGAATTGTTGAATCGTAAAACTTGGAAATCGATTTGAAAAAAAATCTTGTTTTTTTTTATAATAAATCCTTCGAAATTTCCAGGGGCTTTCATACTTTTTCTCCCATCCTGTATATATATATATATATATATATTCACATATGTGTGGATGTGTGTGTGTTTGTGTTGATGTTTGTATATATCTACATATAGGCATCAGCAAGCTGTACAACAATTAGGCAATTTTCTTTTATTTTTCATTATTATTATTTAATTTTTATTTTCAAATTTATAAATGTTATTGATAAAGCGGAAAATGATTCCTTAATCTTCGCGTCCCATTGATTCCTCATCGTTTTTGCATGAGCGATCGCTATTTATTTATTTATTTTCAGTGATTTAATTGGATTTAATTCTTCGATTCCATAGATCAACGATCCGAATGAATAATTTGGCATTGAGGCTTGAATAATTCAAATGTTCGATAGAATTATAAATAAATAAATAAATTCATGAATAATTTAATTGGACAATTAATTCTGATGATCAATCAGCGATTTATAAATTATTTGATTGGCCAATGAATTTAGTTGCTTCAGCAAATAATTAATTGATTCGATTGAAGCGCTCAATTAATTCGAATGTACGATTGTCACGTAATTAAATATTTTTCATAAGGTTTCATTAATAAAGATAACATTCAATATGGAAATTGTGGAATAACTAATAATTATTATTTCAAATTAACGATTTATCAATCATTCGAATGAGCGTTTCATTTCCGGTTTGTACGATCGACGATTAATTACTCATTAGAATAATTAATCCGGTTTCATTTCTAGTCATTGATTCATTTTCGATCGTTTTTCCAATTTTGGGAGCGCGAAGAAAAAGCTTCCTTGTTTGTTTATTATTTTTTTTTAATTCTCACTTACGGTGGCAAACCGTCTTTGCCGAATCATTTCGTAAGACTGCGGCAAGAAAAGAGAGATAGAGCAAGAGAGAGAGAGAGAGAAAAAGATAAAGAGATAGAGAGATAGAGAGAGTGAGAGAGAGAAGAATGATATACGTGATATAAAGATTCGGAGCGAGGGGATGTTTAATCAGGCAGAGATTTACAAGGCTACCACGATATTGCTCGTACGAATATGACCCTTTACGCACCGGCGACTTGTCGGCGACGACTTGGTCGACGGCGACAGTAATTTTTTTTTTACATGATATTTCTGTACTGGAACTTGGTCGTCGAGACTGTAACGAGAACGATTGGTCGCCGTCGACCAAGTTGTCGGCGACCAAAGTCGCCGTCGACCAAGTTGCCGTCGACCAGGTTGCCGTCGACCAAGTTGCCGTCGACCAAGTTGCCGTCGACCAAAGTCGCCGTTGACCAAAGTTGCCGTCGACCAAGTCGCCGTCGACCAAGTTGCCGGCGACCAAGTTTCCATCGATCAAGTCGCCGTCGACCAAGTTTCCGGCGACTCGGTCGAGACAGCGACTTGTTCGACGGCAAAAAGTCGCCAGTGCAGAACAGAACCTACGCTGGATGACCTTTTCTCCGTTTCTTCTGTCTCGTTTCGTGATTTTATTCAATTTATCGTTACTGTTATTATTATTTATTATTATTTTCAATTTTATCTCGAACTCGTAGTTCGTATAATTTAATTCAGGGGAGCGAGGGGTGCATGGTTGTTAACGGTAAGAACGGGGTGCATGTATGCTCGATCGATCTCGTTGGGAAAATTATCACTCACGATATCTTGATTTTTGTTTTTTTTT
>JAPYZI010000574.1:0-29448 GCA_030523105.1 Ophioninae sp. A BG-2022a
TTTTTTTTTTTTCATCCGTCCCGCTACCTTCCGTTTGGTTTTGTTCGAGGTCGTCGTGTTTCTTTTTTTCTCTTTTTGTTCTTTTTTTCGTATTTTTTGTTTTTTTGTTTGTTTTTTCTTTTAGGTTTTTATTGGCGTGTACGCGTGCGTGAATTACCGATAAGAACGAGAATTCCGTTCGTAAGCGTGTCTCGAAACGAGACGCGGGCTATCAATAACGAGGGAGAAATCGTGTCGAGGCACTAGGAGGCGTCCAGCGTGAGGCACTCGGCGAGAAAGTCCTCCATGGAACGATAGGCGTGCTCGATCACCCCTGTCAAGGCGTGATCCTCGTCCGCGTAGCTCTGAAATTTTACCAATCAACGGTAATCCTGAATTACGATATCGTATCATTGGCCATTTTCCATGGCCATTATCCGATACTCCGTATTTCGATCGACCACGTTTCACCGGATCATCCGAACGGACGTTGGATTTACGATGATTTTAAAAATATTTTATAACGTTTTCTATTCTTACCTGGTACCTAAAGATAACTCCCGCTTCGGACAGAGCCTTGGCGAAGGCAATGCCGTGCGTGTAAGGCGCTGTGAGGTCGGCTAGACCGTGTAGAAGAAAGAGGCTGTGACTCGGCACTAATCTCGCTCGTTGAGTCAGATCGGCCTCCACGTAACCCTTGTAGTTTTCGGCTGGCGCCCCGAGCACTCGTTCCGTAAAAGCGGAATCTGAAAGGTCGGAACGGGGTCGAGGCTTACCGAGGTAACGAATTTGAACGGCGGATCAGCCTTGATACGAGATTTCGGGAAGAAAGGAATTAGGAGTGTGGGCTAAAGCCCACACCGCGAGGGTGGGCTGCGGAGCCCACACCGCCAATCGCGGCTAAATGGCGTTTTAATTTGGAGGGTGGGCTGTTGGAGTTCGGTGATGCTCGAGTGTGGGCTGATATTGGGTCACTGTCGAGTGTGAGCTGCGATTGGACAAGTTTTCAGTGTGGGCTGATATTGGATCGTTATCAAGTGTGGGCTGATATTGAGCAAATCTCGAGTGCGGGCTGATATTGGGTAATTCTCGAGTGTGGGCTAATATTGGCTCATTCTCAATTGTGGGCTACGATCCACGAAGGGTAACTGAAAATTACTCACTGTAGTACAACCAGTCAGCTATTGGATTAACGGCGACCCCACATTTGAATACATTCTGCTGGCTACCGAGCACCATGGCGGTAACGTAACCCCCGTATCCCCAGCCCCAAACCCCGACTCTTGACTCGTCCAGGTATTTAAGGGTGTCCAATAGATGCCGAAGAACCGTCAACTGATCCTGGACCTCGACACCCCCGATCCTGCGAAAGAGCGCCCTCTTGCCTTGACCCCGGGCACCCCTGACGTCTAGCCTGACGTATACGATGTCGTTGTGACTGGACATGTATGTGCCCCAGTCGATTCGAAATTGATCGGTTACGGCCTCGCTTCCGGGACGGCCGTTAACCTCTACCAATACCGGAAACGCTGCGTCCCGGAGCTCCTCCCGCCAAGACGGGGGGAGCAACAGTTGAACCTGAGCTCGCCAGCCTTGCGGTAGAGGAACCTGAGACAAGCGCGGTTAACTCGTTACGGGTCCGCAAATGGAGTACCAATTTTGGTTTTTCATGTTCCGTTTTATCCGACGGTCAAATAGATAGAGGTAATAAATAGAGGTTATAAAAAAATGATTATGAGATATTCAATATTTATGGTTTTCCACGGGACACCGTGAACTAACCTCAAAACTTCGTCTTGTGGGTAGCGCGAGCTGTGACAATCTGTCAGCTCGCTGTATCCTCGAGTCGTAAAGTACTCGTACCATTTTGTGATTGGACATCGCGTGGACACCGGCCAATGGTAAGCCAGGACCCTCGCAATGCAACACGTAATAGCCTTGAGGATTGGCGGTTGTCGACGTGTCGTTACTCGGCGGGCTAACCGAAGCCCCGAAGTGGGTACAATTCGTATAATAGAATCTACTGCTCCAGAGTACATCACCGAGGTCACAGGTCACGCAGAGTGGCTCCAAACGACGCGGATCGTCCGCCGTTGGATCCCTGACGACGTACAGGTGTCTCTGACCCGGTCTACGTTCCCTCGTACCCAGATAATACACCAAATGCGCTTTCGTGTCCCAGGCAAGGATTTCGCTTACCTGTGGTCACCAAAAATGCATATTTCAAGAGTTAAAGTATTGCCAATTAAAAGAATTGCAATTGACGCTTTCAGCTGCCGTAACTACCTTGTTCTTAACATTGGCTTAGCCAGTAGTGGTCATCGAGGACGGAGAGGATCAACCCTTCGCACGTATGAACTACTGGCTATTCCAACGTCCCTTACAAAGCCTACGTGACCGGTAAACTTGCCTCGTATCGACCATGCGACAAAACCGCTATCCTCTGTTGCGTCAACGTCACGTGTTTGATGTGAGTGAAGTGTTCCTGACCCCCCTCCTGAACGGCCGCAAGCAGGAGAAAACTGTCACCGTCCGGGGCGAAAATGGGATGCGGTTGCGCATCCAACCATTGACCCTCCGGTGCTCTTTCGGAATGTGTTTCCGTGCAGTCCCAGGAAGGGGCTTGACACGCCGACACGACCGACAGGTTTTGCGCTCTCGTCATCCAGACAACGGCTATTTGATTCGAGGCTTCGCCAATCCAGCCGGCGGATATCAGATAGAATTCTCTGCGATCAGAAGCCACGGGATGTTCGGTTTTTCGATAGGAAGATAATTAAAAGCTGGTTTACATCGAACTGGTAATTTATGAACTTCAATTATGTTATATAAAACTGCGAGTATACTTAAATATTTGATTTATGATAATTGTCCAAGGGACTTTCCGTTTAGCAGCCAGTACCGGAAATATCAGTGCTATCTTAGGTACATAACGGGATAATCCGGTACTGGCAGAGATTCTACGTACGGTTATCGATATTTTGCCCGTTTTCAAATTACTCACTGGCCATCAAGAACGGAGGGGGGTTGCAGCCTTATCCGTACCAGGCTGGAGGCGTTGGTCGCGTTTTTGTTCGATTTGTCCTCGAGATCGAGCATCCACAAGCCGACTTCAGGATTGGGTGATCCGGGTGTCGGATAACGGATAGATCTCGAGGGTGGAAAGGAGCCCCGTTTGGCTGTGCCCAGTGGATTCGAACTGGCTCCACCTTGGCCTACGAGACTTCCGAACCAAGGAAATTCCAGGGTCGTCACTTTGGAGTCGTTGAACGTGGCGTAGAGGAGCTTCGAGCCATCAGCACTGGGCCATATTGCTTCAGGCCTGGGTAGCACTTCCTCCTGATAGAGCCAATCTGGCACTCCGTTATAAATTACACCGGGAACACCCGTGTCCGTTAGTTTCTTGTCATCAGGAGCGGTCGGCCCTGGCCTCATGTAAATATCGTTGTCGGATATCATGAGAAGGGCCGTTGTGTTACCCAACCATGCAGCGTATTGGAGACGCGTGTGTTGGATTCTTGGCGATGCTTGAAGACGAATGGGTGTGTGATGACTTCGGGGAATAAAATAATCAAGAGAACATTGGATATCCGTTGAAACCAAGTTTGAAGTTGATGACACATACGAAATATCACAAAGAATAGATGAAGATAGCCAATGAGGGTTACTCACTCGTTGGTGACGTCGTAGACCGTGTAGAGTGCAGTGAAGGTGTGTCGAAACACCTGAAATAACGTTTAATGGCTATTAGTACCTATGAAATTACCGTTCCTCAATTAATAATGCTTAATAATGAAATAGTAATATTTCTTTCTATTAAATAAATGAAATGAACGACTAATTAATTATTATTCCGATTGCTCGACGTTTCTGTGAAAATCTAGCGATCCAAAGAAGCCTCCGCAAAGCCAGATAACAAAACGCTAACATTGGCTAGAAAGGAAAAGCTCGAGGGTCTTAATACACGAAAGTTGGGATTCACAGAGGCGCCAGTATCGGACAAACGGAACGAACATCGCCTCTCGGAAACGCAAGTTAAATGGCGTTCACATTGGGCCATTAGCAGTGAAGAAAAACTCGGTGCCAGTAAAGTCCTCGGTGCGAATGGTAGGGTGAAAAAAAAAGGAATGGCCGAAGCCAGATGGTGATCAAGGGAATGAGTGCGGAGAGGCGGAAAAACGGATAGTCGTCGCCTGCTATCCCGACCAGGTAATTTTCTCTCTCGTCGTAAGAAACGCGAGGGGTCGAAGGGTGGAATGTTGCGGAAGGAGCAATACGGTGAGAAACGTAGGCGTGCTCGCGGCGCGAAGCTCTTCATCTCCATTGCCTCTTCCTGCTTTTCTTTCGACTCCCCCCCCCCACCCACTTTTACATCTGAGCTAAGAAAATTTAAATCACGTAGACCCCCTTAAACGACTTTAAAGTGCGCTTGATCACGTCGTTATACATGTCCGAGATGCTCTTAAGGTGTTGCCAAGTGTGGGTATGTTGGCCTTTAGACCCACGTGGTTTGGAGGCGGGTGTCTGTTTTTACTGGTAATGGTCGAGGGATGAGGACACACTGGCAAAATAAAACGAGGGAGAATAAAAAAAAAAACAAAAATGCCTAAACGGAAAACTCCACCGGCAGCCGGCGAATCTCGAATGGGGCAAATATATGCAAACTACCCTGTAAACACGAGGGATGCTGCCCCGGGCCGAGAAAACTTCTCGCCCATTTCTCACGACAACTACTTGTTCGGCAATCCTTTTCCTCCGGACCTGCATCGTGAGTTATACGCTGGCGTAAACGTCATTAGGAATATTGCAAGAGTATAAGCAAGGACTTTGACTACCGGTTTAACAAAAGCCTGCGAAGATTCGCTTAGCCAGTAATTTTTTTTTGAAAGTACGAGACTGAGGGAATCCCAATATGTAAAACTGGCTATGTTCGCGATTATATTTTTGCTACAAAAAATTATATCATGGTCGATTATCGCGTTATGTACGAAATATGGAACATGCGTTAATCACATGTTGATACTAACTCTGATATCGAATTTGGACATTACTTTAGAAAATAATCAACCTATTTTTTTTTGTTAATTTTTCATTTTTACGGCAGCGGAACCTGCACTTTCCTGGCTACGCCAGTGTCTGCAAGTTTTTGAGGGTACGATCCAGGGCTTACTGGAACAGTGAATGGATCAGAAATGGGATGATGGTATAGCTGTCGCTGAAGCGGGCTGTTGACGTCACGCGCCGCTGTTCGCCGGGGTTTCTACCCCCTTTATCGGACCAACTCCCCAACCCTTCCGTCATGGATACGGCCGGCATGGTCAACCACTCGTAGAGAGCTCATTCACGAGAGTAGGTCGGCCAAGTCGTGCGCATTCTCTCTCGACATCGGCTTTGCATTCCACGTGAATTCCTATCGTCGGCCTAAACGGAAGCGCAATTTATTCAAAGCAAACGAACCAGACTTGCTTGATGTTTCTTTCCGTTTGAATTCGGAAAATCGTGTCGGACTGTGGCCATTGTTGAATGAGACGAATGGACATGACCCGTTGCCTCGCAGGTTTGAAGGCTGCAAGTCTGGCACGATATTTAGAAGCTTAATTTTTGAAATGGAGGGTAAATTAGAAGGAGTTTCCAGCTGGAATGATCAGAATGCAATTTCTATCGTAATCTAGTTCGATATTATTGTTTATTTAAACAATGTGATTAATGCATATTCGATGTTTTGTAGATAACGTTGTTTTCGACCATGATATAATTTTTTTTTCGAAAAAATACGATTGTTAACGTAGCCAGTTTTGGTTATCTGGATTCGCTTAGATCTCTACTTTAAAAAAAAAATTACTGGCTGCACTAATTATTATAAACTTTTTGCTCCTGAACGTATTTTCGGTAATTTTTTATGTTTCATCATTTCAACATCATTATCGTCCTCATCCAAACACCATTTACAATATCCCGGACTTGAAGGACTGCAAATTACATTTCGCATCGTGTCATCTCACGACAATTCGTCGGCAATAAGGCAGGATTGACTTTTTTCGACGGAAATTAAGGAATGCGAAGCAACGAGGGATTCCACCAGAGGACAAGAACGTTCGTGGGACGCGTTCGATCTCAGGAAAGGGATGAAAAACGTTGGAAAATCGTCCGGGCCAAGCAAGCCGAACTACCCGTTTCGTCTCTTGGCAATACACGTGCACACAGGGTGGCCGGATTGACATTGAAGATATTTGAAAAAAAAAATATGTACATTTATCGAAGAAATTCACTAAAATAAATAAAGAAAGAACTTGAAATCAAAATTCACTAAAAATAAATAAATTACATTATTTAATTTCATAGTTCTTGATCAACAGATTGGGCTAGAGTCGATGAATTCTTTGCTCAGAAATAAAAAAGTTTGGACAACAGAAAAAAATTTTACGTCCCGGAAGTTGAAGCAATTTTTACGTTCTCCAGAAATTTTACGGTCACTGGAATTTCGATTTCTTTACGATCCTCGAACTTTCGTCGTTCGAACTTTCCGATTTACAATTCTGACACCCTGTTAAGTGACGGAAAAAAAATTGCCAAGCTTTTCGACGCGTTGCCCGTCGCAGTTTGCAGTTGCCAGCAAACGTGCATTTTCCCTCGAGCGTAATTAAATCCGGGTGTTTCGTTCGTTCAGTTGGGACATGCGGGAGGATACAAATATTTTTTATTTTGTTTACCATATTTTATATAAAAATCTGCGTTCGCGTTTTATTCGTTGATGCTTACCGGCTTGACATCGTGCTTGAAAAGTACGTAGCGCAAATCGCCGCTGCAGTGGTATCCTTGAACATTGAGCTGCCTCTGAAAAAGAAAAAAGACATTTTAAAAAGAGCGTTTTTAATTATTCACAACGTAGGTTCTCGCGCTATTTTTTCCGGATGCAATTCTTCCAATTTCGTTGCTTCCGGTTTACGGAAATGGTTCAGGGGACTAGAGAAAAGACAGTATGAAACATTCTTAAAGTTATCGCGAAATTAAAAATTCCGGGGATTGAAGTAAACGCGAGTTATTTCCAGTTACCCTGTGCCCTCCTGGGGTTCAAATTTCACTGAAATTCGAAATAAAAAATCGTAAGCGACTGCACATTTTGTCTCTTTTCATGTAAACATAAGAATTTAAGGTGTTACTTATCGTAACAAAATTAAATTTAAAAATTCATCCAAAGTAATTAATTATAATTTTTAAAAATTTATTTTCGATTAAATTTAACTCAAATTCAACTATCACAATAAAATAAAAAAAAATCATTTCGATCTTAACACAATAAATCGACATGAGCATGACAATTTCATAGAAATGAAAAACAAATAAAAATAGTTCCAACTATTACTTAAATAATAATTAAAAATACATATTGAAAAATGAAAAATGGCGTGAAAAAAGTTAATAAAAATGATAAAGCCGCAAGGGAGCCAAAGCCACTAAATTTGTGTTTGGCTCGTTCGGGTATTGCATAAGCCATACTGTTTCACGTCTATGCGGTCGCGGATTTTCTCGTACGAGTGACGTGAGTACCGGCACGGATCGTCGAATCGATCGATGTGCTGGTCCCACGGAATTTCCTACTCCCATATCTATACATGCTCCATCCGCGTTTTCCGCTCCCTGACTCGAAAGAAGAGTAGGAGATTGGAAAGCGTATATAGATCCAAGAGAAAGACGGGCATGTATATCGTTTCTGTTCAAGGGTTTACTCCATCCGCGTATATAAGACATTCCACGCTGGCTCGAACCGTCATCGCTCGCGAATTTACGCCTCCGACCAAACCCAAACAAACCCAAACAAAGTCATTGTAAAATATAGAAAAAGATGAATAAATAAAAAAAAAATAACAAAAAATGATTCAGAAACAAACCCAAACGAATTAATTTATAATAATATAAATAATAAATAATAAAAACAACATAGACAATAAATAGTAATAATACAAAAAATAATAAAAAGGAGCTTAAATTCGCTGAATACGATATTAAATTCAATTAAACGAATTCTCAAAACCCGAACGAATGTATTGTCTAACGTAGGAAATTAATAATAATAATGAATCCGAATTTTCTGATTTTGGCTTGCAAATTTAATTAAGCGAATCGAACAAAAATTATGAAATTTCAGGAGCCGGATTCGTGAGAGACGAGAATCAACTTGTTCTGGAGATCCTCGTAGTGAGATCCTGTATCAGAGAATTGAGAATTTGGAATTCGTCCAGGAAACGAGCGATTCACAAACTCTTCGAACTCCGGTCTATATAACCCGCGCTTCAATTTCTAGACCCCTCCATTTTCGCCTTGAAAATTTGAGTACAAATTAGCGAAGAGTACACAATAGCCTTCAGCGAGGCGAAAACCCCGAAGCCACGTGGGAGGTTGTTTCGAAAATTTGAAAAAAAAAAAGAAATATATATCTCTTGTCGCTCCAGGCAACTGAAATTGAAGAGGAACGTTCAACGAATTTAAATCTCCCTAGATTGAGACGAAAAACCAATTCACGAAACTATAAATTACGTATATGTAATTATAAATTTATGAACAATTATATATGAATTAAACATTCGTTTATAATTCCCGTAAACAGATGTAAATTATTTAATTTATTAATGAATTATTTTTATTAAATTTATTAATTAATTATTTTTATTCAATTTATTATGAATATTCAAAATCAATTTTTGAATATTTCTATTATAATTCAATTTTTATTTATTCGTACCTTAAATTATTAATACTTTGCCACACAATTTTTGATACGAATTCGTTAATGTTTTTTAACAATTTTTCAATTATTTTAATTATTCTTGATAATTTGTTACTATGTTTTTTTTATAATTGATTTTCGGGTCCACGTAATCTCTTAATGCGTTTCTTTTAAAGGGATTTTTTTTTTCGATTTTGTTTCATCACTCTTCATTCAGAGATTAGTTGAATTTTATTTTCATTTTCTCCGCATCGATGACGTCCGAACGGAATGTTCGTAGACTAAGACTAAGATCGATCACTCGGTTCACCTATATCCGTCCCTTTTGCTTTTTCCCCTCTCGCTTCTTCGTCCCCTCGTTTCTGCAGCTTTCGACAAAGGAGTATACGTATAACGGGAAAGCTCTTTGCTTCCGCTTACAAACGCAACGATCCGTGTACACGCGACCGCGAGTGATCGAGCTATCAAGTGCGAAAAAAATGCTATTCTCTCGCACTTTTCGTTCCACCTATTCGTTATTTTTAGATTAAAAAAAAGAAAACATAAAAACACATTTAAAGTTGACTCTTTTAAAAGATAAAATAACATTTAAAGTTGCAAATTTGACTGATTTTCATTAATTTTCATTAAGTTTCATTAAACAATTCTTTAACATATTTATCATAATAATTATTGAAATTATAAAAATTAAATAAACCCAAATATTTACTCAGCAATAAAAAAAAAACATTTTTTTCATTAGCAAGGAAACGTTTATTTAGTAAAAAAAATGTGTTGTTTTGTATTTGTAATCATAAATAGTATTAAACGATGAATAATGAATATTTATTATTTATTAATTATTGGTATTATTTGGTATTATTATTATTTATTATTATTTCTATCTGGTTATTTCGTAAATATTTTTTACTATTATACGTGGATAATTTATATTACATTTTTCCTCTTCGTTCCAATAAATTCTTCCAATAAATTTAATTATCCGTACAACGCGGAGGGGACACCAAAATTCGAAGCGAATGCAACGCGAATTCCTTTTAAATCGATAAACTCTAGACGACCGTAAATTCCATAATAGCCCATTTTTTAAATAACGGGAATACTCGTGGAAGCTGAATATCGGTGAACTACGAAAACAAAAAGAAGAAAGGAAAACAAAAAATAGTCAAAGAGAGAACGACGCAGAATAAAAGTTGCAGTCTCCTACGCATTCCGTTTCTCGATAGTTTCGAAAAGTTTCGTTCTTTCTCCCGGAATACACGAACGAGCGTTTCGAGGCGAGCATTTTTAAGACATATTGTTTTTTTTTTTTTTTTTTTGGAAGTCAAGAATCTCGGAAAATTTTCTTCGCATCGGTAAACATTTCTTCTTTGAAAGCTTACGTCACATTTGTTTTATGAAATTCCATCGATGAACAACTAAAATTCAACTTCCGATGGGAATTCTTCGCGATTGGGAATTCCTAGCGAGGACAGGAAGAACGAATAGAAATATTACGAGAAAAAGAGAAGAAACGAATGCACAAAGAAAAGAAAAAAAAAAATGCCCGAGCGTCACGTCTTCGCGTGAAAATTGGAGGAGAATTTGGCCCCGGAAACACGGGCCAACGAAATATCCGAATTTCTCGATCGAATATAAATGCGCTATTGTGCTGAGAGGTCGAAATATTCCAGGTGACAGGAAAATGGTCCAGGCTGGAAATGCATCTGGCACATGTCATTTTGGCTGGTCCGGACGACCCGAGTACTCACCGCAGCAACCCCTAATGCAATTCCTCGTTCGCCCGGCACCCCAATAACGCGAATGACTCTCCCGAATTCTCATAGCACCGTGAAACGTACGACTCCCGAAATAACGCTTCCACGACAAGGAGAGATCGCCAACAGGTGTGAAATTCCCCATCATTGGGGATTAATTTTCGTGGTTCCCGAGACTTTTTTTTTTCGTTCGAGCGTTGACTCGTCATTGAATGCGATTACGATACGAAAAACGAGTAGATAGGCAGCGTAGCGTATTTTTATATCGTGAAGAAACTCAAACGCGACCAATATTGCAATGTTTTTTCAACTTTCCTCGAAAACGAGCGAACCGAATTCTATGAAATTTGGGCAGTCGATGGTTCAATACTGAACCAAGGGCCGCCTACTATCAAAATTTCGATTTTCGAAAAAAAAACCCGAGAATTTTCAAAAAAACTGCGACTGTCAACGATTCCGATTATACAAAATGTTTCCTGCGAAAGAAACATCTTTGCAGAAATGTCTGAAGTACAGCTGTTTTCCACTAATCGTCACCCGACCCAACAAAACCTAATTTCGAGCGATTTCGCGTAGTTTTTCGCACTTTTCTCGAAAACTAGTGGACCGAACGACTTGAAATTTGGACAGTAGACGTGGGAGTGTTATCCGAAGGGCTATGCACTCTTCAAAATTCGATACTCCGAAAAAAACCCCTTTTAAAATCTTCGATAAGGTAATAAACTAATATTCCGGAACTTTCGACCGATAGTGGTGTTTCCTCACGCAACGTGACGGAACGTGGGAAATCCTTCCGACAGGTGACAACGAAAGGACAATAGCTCGCGTGCAACGCTTCTAACAAAGGGGTAGTTTAGGGGCTACGATGAAGGGCCAATCAATTATCGATGTTATGCCGTTTCATGTCTATGGACTATCCTCGAGAGCGATAAGGGGAAGTTGGAGGGGAGGGAGGAGGGGATAGGAAGAGAACTAACCGGAAGTGGATACGAGAGACTGGAGAGAATAGGAAATTCAGAGCGGAGAAACGGACGAGGAGAATGGAGAGATGAGAAAGCGATAGGAGAAGAACGAGGGACGAGTGTTGGAGAGGGGGGGGCTTGAAGGAAAGACAAGGGAGAAAGAGAGAACCGGATAGCAGTGGGTGGGGTGACCGGGCGAGATAGAAACTTGCACGCAATTGAATCTGGTAGCTTTGTATGTACTTGACATGAAGCTTTCGAGGTATTAGTCCGTTATCTCTTTGTGTCGACATAGAAAGGGACAGTCGGGCCATCCTCGTGGATACCAGGAAAAGCCAGTAATTGCATCCGGAATTAATTGGCTTCCAGCTCCAGAGCTGGCCGTGTACATCAATACATCGAATGAACAAAAAAAAAACAAAAAAAACAAAAAAATAAACGAAAAAAAAAAAAGAAGAATTCGAGAGCGTCCTATCGGAAGAGCTTTTCCGTACCGTTCGCATGCCATTTGTTGAACCCTTTTCCATTGTTCGCTATTTATTGGAGAATGGACTTTCGTGTTTTTTTTTTTTTTTTTTTTTTTTTTTGACTACTTTGGCACTTCGAGAATGTCATTTTTTTGACAAGCTATCGAATCTTTTAACGGAGGAAAAATTCGGGGAAACATGGCATGCATTGATCAATCAATTAATTAATTAATTAATTATTTTTACTTTTTATTTCGAAGAATTGTATGCAAATAATTGATTCAAAGAGTAAAATAAATATTTATTTGAAGAATAGAATAGTGTACAATTTATTGAAAGAATAGAGAGTAAAAAATAATTAATTAATTGTGCAATTATTTGTATTTTTTATTCGTAATTTTTTTTTCTTTTGCTCGCAACATTTTTTGATACGTACGAGAGTGTGGTTGGAGACGAGGAGAGACACGGAATTGTTGGAAGTATCGAGAAGAGCGAGAGAACCGTCGTCGGCCTGATAAACAAATTTGTCGTGTGATATCCAGGCCGGTGGCAAACGATGGGGTGAAAGATCACCGCTAAGGCACTCGTCCAATGTTAGACGTCTACCGCTCCAATAAAGAAGCTCGTCAACGTACCTGCATAAATATGTGTAAAAAAAAAAAAAAAATTCGTGTAAAAAAAAATTCGTTTACGCCCCCACCCTCCAAAAAAAAAAAAAATCATCGTCCACTATATCTCTTATCATTTTTTGCTTTCAACGTTTCGCAACTATTACTCCTTAAAAAAAAAAAACGATTTTCTTAATTTTTTTTTTTTTTTTTGGGGACTTACCCTAGAAGATAAATGGCGGTGACGATGCCAGCGATGACGAGACCAATCACCAGCAACGAAAATATAATGCTCCTCCAGTTGTGACCACCCTCTCCGTACGTCAAGTCCTGAAAAAAAAAAAAAAATAAATAAAAAAAAATAAAAAGAAAGAAAAAAACACTACCGGGTGTCCCGATAAAAAATCCCTTATAACTCGGGTGTTTCAACATCGACGTGACCAACAAACGCGACTCGTTGACGATTCAAGATGACGATTCAAAAGAAAAAAAAAAAAAATATCGTTTTTCACGAAAAGAAAAAAAAAATGTCTCCGATCGCGAGAAAATTGGCGAGCGTCGTTTCACTCCTGATCGTTCCGGGAGGAGTCGGGAATAAGAATATCTCGAATTTGCGTATCTCTCATAACGAAAAATCCGTCCAGGGGTGAAAAATGTCGGAAGGGAAAAACGAGCTCGAAGGGCGAGGCCGATTATTTTCTCGAATCGTTTGCCCATCAATGGAAATTTCTTCCATTTCTCGTTTCTCCCGCGTCGCACTCGCGAGAGGGAAACGATATAAATGGAAATTTGTTGAATTTCAAATTTGCGTGTATTTTTTTTTTCATTTTTTTTTTTTCCTTTTATTTGTCTTATTTTTTCTTCGCCTCGAAATTCTACGAACGACTCACCAGGTACGTTTGAATTCTCGTGCGTCTGTGTACAACAGCTGTGCCACCCCCACGTGCAATCATTGATTATAAAAATTCGATCGACGATTATTGCCTTCGAAATTTTATTGTTTTTTTTTTATTGCTATTTTTCGTCTACTTATTATTATTATTTCTGTGTTAATGTTTCTTTCTTTCCAAATTATTTTTCATCATTCATTGCCCATCGTTATTTAATAATATCAGAATTATTATTATTATTATTATTATTATTATTATTATTATTATTATGTTCCGAAATTGTTGTAACTTATTGACAGTTTTCACTTATTTTTCGTTGACATATGTCGTTGTTTGTAATTTATTATTTATTCCATAATTATACACACATTTATATCGTTTTTTTCCCTTGATTAATGATTTTCCTGTTATTGTTATTATTATTGAATTTTCACAAACAATAATTCCATGCTCGGGGCAAAAATGACACTAAAATTGCGAAGCTCTCGCGATTACGTATTCCCGATTGTTTTTACGTCGTATTTTATATAAGTTTCTTTCTTTTTGTTTTTATTAAGGAGGAAATGAATTAACGTTACGTATCACAGGTATAATTGGTTTAATTTGATAATTTAATTTTTTCTTTAATATTTCTATTTTTTTCATTAATTTTTCTTTCGTTGAAAATCACGATTTAGGGTGAAAAAAGAGAGACGAACCCAAAGAAAGGGCTTTAGAAAATATTCGAGGCGAGTCGTCGCGACGCACCGATCGGACAGAGTGACAATGGTCGACTATTCGTGGCCGGCCGCGAATAGTCCGAGGACAAAATCCGCGCGAACTGACCGTCGATGATGCTTTCCGTTTTTTTTTCTTTCTTTTTTTTTAAATTCGTTTATTTATTTTTTTAATTTTTTTTATTTTTTTTATTCCGCTCGTTCGACGCCCCAACGAACATCCGGTTGCAACATCGGCGAGAGACTGATGCCGAGAGGCGAGATCGCGGCCGTGAAATAACTCGTTGGTAAAGCGAAGATGGCCTCGGGGCCAACAATGAGAGCCGACCAGTCAAACTCTATCCGAGGAGCGAAGTCGTTACTCACTACTCGAGATTCCCAAAGTGGATGAGGCCGGTGATGCACGGACGTGCCCAAAGGTCCGAAGCCGCTAGACCTCGCCCCGAATTATTATTATTATTATCGTTATTGTTATTATTTTATTTTTTATTGCCGCATAAAGCGAGCTTTATTGCCAGTTTGGACGTTCCCGTTTGGCTGCGAGACTCGCCAGGCCTACATCCACCGAATCATCGAAAAATCTACGCCCGTCGTTCTCGTGGAGTTTCTTTTTTTTTTTTTTTTTTTTTTTTTTTTTTTTTTTTTTTTTTTTTTTTTTTTTTTTTTTTTCTTTTTTTTTTTTTGTTTTTTCACGTGCCGTTGATCTTGTTCGAACCAAATGATAGTGCGGAGATTTCTTTTTCTTTTTTTGGAAAGAAAAAAAAGTT
The DNA here is from genome assembly GCA_030523105.1 of Ophioninae sp. A BG-2022a. Classification (NCBI taxonomy): domain Eukaryota; kingdom Metazoa; phylum Arthropoda; class Insecta; order Hymenoptera; family Ichneumonidae; species Ophioninae sp. A BG-2022a. The sequence goes on from JAPYZI010000574.1 coordinate 14,872, forward strand.
CTAGGGAATTTTTGAATAGTTGTACTTAATTCCCTAGGGAATGGGTAGAGTTGAGAAGGGCGGGAGATGGAAAGATTTCGTATGCGAGTATTCCTGGGAATAAATATTTTTCTAGGGAATTTTTGGTCAATATATATAATTCCCTAGGGGGTGGTAAAAATAGCCCATATGGGTGTTTCTGGAGATAAATAATTTTCTAGGGAATTTTCGTACGATCGTATATAATTCCCTAGACGATGCTTAGGGCTTCATAATTCCCTAGGGGGCTCGGGTACGTAGATTTATGATCCCTAGGATATGATATTTATGTTCATAGAAACATATACGTCGTACAGGTTGATAAATGTTGGGACGAAAATTGCCTATCTCTGATAATCCCCCATATAGCGATTTTACGTTTCAAAACTCGAGTGTGGGAAGTGGAAATGACTCGGGGAAGTGCTGGCGCCGTTTAGAATGCATACGGTCATCAAATTATAGTATCGTGAAACAAGTGAAATATATATGTACATATGTATGTATATGTATATATATATGTGTAAATATATCATGAGATATAAACGGTGGAAGGAGTCGTCTACACGGTCGCATGAGGAAACAGTCCTAGACTAAGCCTGATGTGTCTCCGTGGTCCTCTATAACTCACCCACTCTTCGTCGCCACCTAGAGCTTCTGGGCCACGTTATTACACAGTGATACATATTGCACGAAGAGGCCAGTGGTTGCAGTGATCGGCCGGGTCGTATACGAGGAAGAAAGAAGAAGAAAGGAGAAAGATAATCAAGCCGAGTTTCCACCGAAAGTTATTCGGTGCAAAGTGACGACACGGCCAATAACTGCGACCGCAACGAAGCCCTGGAATCACCTAGAGAATTGTTGCTCTCGACTATGAAATCTGGTTGGTCGCTCGTTGGTACCCCCGAGGTGTTTCGCCGATGCGAATCCCATTTTCCTTCAGCTGGCGCAAAATGTTTTTATCCCCGTTACACGAATCTCGCGTTTGTCCCGACCGCGCACTATTTCCTCTCGTTTTGTAGTCGTTTCCCGAAAGACTTCCTTGTACTTTGGGGAGAGGATGGACCGTGAAATTTTGAAGAGAAAAGTCCTTATCCATTTTTCCGTGGGACTCACCGTTCGTGAGTTATCGATGGGTTCGTGCGAGCCAATCGGACGCGAGGGGCGTGGCTGCTCGCGCTCCTCATTGGGTCTTCACTAAACAAGAAATATCTCCCGAACGGTGTATCGTAGAGAAAAATCGTAAAGGAATTTTCTCTTCAGAATTTCGCGATCTATCTTTCCTGCTAAACTCGAGGCTCGTCACCTTCGACACCCCGTATTTAACGATGAAACCGGCTACTCGCCACCTCCATCGGTCTCGTGGCTCTTTGTCGCCGCTACTGCAGACCGCACGGCGTCGAAACGAATACGCGAAGCTCCGTGGAGCCGCGAGAGAGCCGGAAGCGAAAGAACCGCGGTCTAAACGGGCGTGGGTTGTGGAAACGAGAGTGCAGTCGTATACAGAGTGCGCATAAGCATAGGCTTTAAGTAGCAACTAGGGTAAGCTCCGCGTTGAGCCTTTTGTCGCTCGGAATTGTGTCTCCGGAAGTACGCGGAGGTATCAGGGACACGCTTTGATATTTCGTGATGAAAAAAAAAGAAAAAAAAAAATCCAAAATAGGTCGTATCTCACTTTTGGCGATTGTGGGTAGCGTTTCGAACTGTTTCACATTAATTCCCATGAAAATCGTTACGGGTCGTTTGCACGAAACCCTATTATTTCTTCACCCTCTTTTTTCCCTTTTAACGTATCCCATTTTTTTTTCGTACTCAACAGCTGATCAACGATTGTTCGTGACACGAAAATCGGATCGTAAATACCCAATGTGCACCAACCAAGAATCCATTTCGAACACGTCCATTGTGACAGTTTAGTATTCGTTGGTGACACGAGTTGGTGATACACGTGGCAACCGCGTCATCCCTTAGGGTCTCATCCAAACCTACGCTCGTGTAGTTTGCGAGATTGAATACGAGCTCTTGCGCAAGTAGGGTTAGGGCGTGTATTATTACCAAGTGCACATGCAACGTACCAAAATCTCTGGTTATAAATTGACTACGGATACATACAAAAAAAAACAGTCTAAATAGGGGATGTTTACCTAATCGTCGATTGCAAATCACGTCTACATCCCATAAAAACCATAAAGACACGTCCCAAAAATAATATGTTATCTTTATAGCAAGAAGTGACGTCATTTTTTCACTTCTGACTATTTTACTATTATTCGATACTAATAAATAAACATTATTGGATAATTTGCGAAATAATTATTAAACAATTATCGAAAAAAGAATTTTTATGTTTTCGAAATGTCAACACATATTTTATTGTTATTATTTTGAGAATCTTTGATCATTTTTTTCAGGTGTCGAATTTTTAATTATCGAATTAATAATAATAATAAAAATAATAATAAAAATAAACTTAACATAAATTGTAATATAATAAAAATGTATTATAAAAATAGGCAATATTATAAATATAGTAAAAAATAATAAATAACAACTAAATAACAAATAATAGTTATAAAAATCTAAAAAAAATTGTTTATTGTTGTTATTACTGAAAGCCTTATATTATTGCGTTTCTGATATTATTATTATCATTTTGCAAATCTCAATTATCGCCTTATTGGGAATTATTGTTCAAAAGCGTATCGCAAAGTATAAACATTTTTTTGAAAATTCTTAAATTCAACGAAACATTTGAAACGCGTTTTAATTATTTTTTCGGGATTAAGAAATTTGATTGACGGTTTTGTGTTGGCTGAATCCAAGATCGAATCGAAACAATAAATGCTCAATCGAGGGTCGAGCAATTGCTCAATATTCCAGGTGATCGGTCATTCGATCGTGAGCTGCCAATAACTGGACCATCGCTGAGAACGATATTTCAATCGCGATGTGTCAACATTGTTTTGTCTTTTTCTCGTCCAGGGTGACGCAGAGAATGAACTGGGAAAAATTGTCAATGGGAGGGATCGAGGGGCGGGGGGGGGGGGGGGGGGGTGGCCGGGGGGGGGGGGCGGGACCAAGCGGAATCATTGAGAGATCGGATGGGAATTTTCACGGCTCGTGGCTTTCTCGATTGTCCCAGGCTGATCCGGAATTCTCCCACCGTCGACTCGTCGTCATCGATCATCCCGATTATCGCCTGAATGGACTCGGCGATACGAAATGAAAAAAAAAAAAAAAAAATAATAATAATAAATAAAAAAAAACTTCGTCCGTACTAATTAAAGTATTACCATTGAAGGAAGGGGGTGGGGGAAGAGAGATGGCACTAATAGTTTGAAGCAATTGATGAAAAATTGGTAAAACTTTGGTATCGATTAATGAACGTATTTAATTAACGAACCGAATCGATTTGTATCAACCAGCAATTAATTAATTAGCGCAATTAATTAACGAACGAAATTGACTTGTTTCAATGAGTAATTAAGTAATTAACATTGAGTAATTAAATAATTAGATTTATTTCAACGAATGATTAAATAATTTCCGTAATTAATTAGATAATGCAATTAATGAACGAACGAAAACGATAAATTTTAACGAGTATTTAAATAATTAACATTGACTAATTAAATAATTACTGAACTAACAATGAGTAATTAACATTGAATAATTAAATAATTATTATTCCGTTATTTTTAATCAGTTATTTTAATTATTGAGATTATTATTATTATTAGTTTAGTTTTTTTAAATACGAATTTTATAAATTACAAAAAAATTATATAACTTTATATAATTAGTTGTAAGAATAATAGACATTTTTCAATAGTTTTTGTTTTTAACGTAATTTGTGCAGTTATTATTCCGTTATTTGTAATCATTTGTTATTATTATTTCAATTATTTATTGTTATTGGTTATTATTTTTAAGTGTGGGTATCTATTGATTAAAATCTATAAAAATGCATGGAAGATTATAAACCCTCAATGCAAAGTGAATGTAAATATGAATAATTTGTATCTATCGTTATTTATGAATTTGTTGATAATAATAATTTATCGATTATTATTAATACTCAATTTCTCTCTCTCTCTCTCTCTCTCTATCTCTCTTATACACAAACACACCTAGGCTCTCTCGCATAATTAAAACTTGACTCTTCGGTGTTCTCGCTCGACGGACTGAATAATGGCGAATTAATTACCATAAATAAATTCGGGTGAAACTAGCCGGGAGGCAGTCACGGGGAGAGATAGAGGAAGCCTCGGAGGTAAATTCTGCACTCGCCCAACGCATTCGTACAGTCCTGTACACGCGAGCCCAAAAATATACACGAATATTCGTCTACAACTTTGGTATCTCCTAAATCTGGTTCATCAGCTCAACCGCGATGCATTCGCGTCCCTTCCGAATCCCCTTATCAACATCGGACTATTCCTTCGACAAACTTCCATGGATACTTGCAATTTCCATTTGCATTCGTATTATAACTATCGATATGCAAATATTATTAAATATAAATGTGTAATATAAACAATAGAAATATAATAATAATAATAATAATAATGATAATGATAATAATGATAATGATAATGATGATAATGATAATGATAATAATGATAATGATAATGATGATGATGATGATGATGATGATGAAGATTATGATGATGATGATTATTATTATTATTATAATGATGATGATGATGATGATGATGATGATGATGATGATGATAACATAATAATAATAAAACGAAAAGGAAAATAAGTACGGTAATAAATATCAATAGATAATAAGTAAATGAACAAATAAATAATGACTAAACAATTGAGGAATGAAAAATCAACATTTAAGTCTAATAATTCATAGAACGATATCGAAGAAGATTTAATAAATAATCAATAAACAAATGTCGCAAGAAAATAAATAATCAATAAACAAATGTCGCAAGAAAATAAATAATTAATAAACAAATGTCGCAAGAAAATAAATAATTCACTTAACAAAACAATAAATCGTAAAACAGTTGAAAATTGAAACAAGTAAAACAGTTAAATAAACAAACATCCATTGGTGCATCGAAAAAATCGTGACTTGAAAAAAAAAAAACGAGAAAAAAGAAAAACACGACGTTCGCGTTTCATTCATTTTCTCCGAAGCATCGCGACAAAAAGCATCTTTCCCTTCAAACTCTGCCCGCCCACACCCATCGACGATTCCGTTTCTCTCTCGTATTCGGAAGCTTTTCGAAAAAAGCTCCTCGCTGTACCGAACTCGCCGCGACGAGAATTAATCACGTCGAAGAGTACTCGTAGAATTGTGATTTTTTTTTACTGTTGTTTTTTTTTTTTCTATTTTTTTTTTTCAACCCTCGAGGGTGGCTTCCGTGGTTTGGCGTTTCACTCCGCTAAAACGACGCTACGACCAGCCATTTCGAGAGGAGAAACATAAAAAGCGTGCCAAAGACGAGCAACAAAAATAACGAAAAAAAAGTGACGCCTGACTGAGGGGGGGGGGGGGGGGTTGGAATTGATGATCGAAAAAGGATTGCGAGGGAACGAAGGCTCATGGATTTCTCAACGATCAATTTCTACGTACAAAATGTGCACGTACTGATCCCGATGCATTTTTCCAATCCCCGAGGATTTTGACGCGGAGTTACTCGACATTTATTTCTTACGTAACCGAGATTAAAAGACGTACGAGACCTTCCGAGTTGGAAAAATTACTTCCGTCTCTGTCAAACCTTTTATCTCCATCCCTCCCCCTGACGTTTTTTTTTTATTTCGAATTTTCGATGCTGAGAGACATTAAAATGATTTTGTGGAGCGGTTTGACTTCTGTTTGGGTTTGGGTTTGGGTTTACCTTTTTTTTTATCTCTGAGAATTCAGATTTTTAAACAGTAATATTTTTTATTTCAATTTGGCTATTCAGTATTACGGAATTTAGGAATTTTTCTTTCTTTTTTTTTTGAAAGAAATAGCAAAAATGGAAAAGAAAAATACTGGTCGTTTTTGACAATTATTGATGTATTTTTTAAATTTTTTAGTTTAGTAGAGAAAAGGGAAGCAAACTTTTTTTTTTACTAAATTAGAAAAATGTTAAAATTTGTCGAATAAAAATGACGAGGAGTTATGAATGTGAGTTAAATAAAAGTTCATAAAATACGAAACAAGTAAAAGAGTATAAAACTTCAAATAAAAATATTTACACGTTTTTATTTATTAATTTTTTTTTTTTTTTTTCAATTTAATTATTTTTTCCATTTTATTTTATATTTCATTTGAGAAATGTAATAAAAATCTTTTGAATATTTATTTATATTTGTTATATTTAGTATATACCTTAATACGTGTTTAAAATTGAATTGAAAATATTTTTATTTTTTTACTCGAATAAACGTCGGGCAGGAAAACGAGAGAAAGGTTTTTTGGATTCGAAGATTGCAAGGATGGGAAATAACGAGAGACGTGTCGGAGCGAAACGCCTCGATCGATTGCAAGAGTAATAGCGAAATTACGAAGTAGTGGAAAAGTGAAAAAAAAAAAAAAAGAAAGAAAATTTCTCGCGCATTAGAGGAACGCCGACGCGTGTCTCAATCTGGTCGAGCCCTTATTTCAAGGTTGTCTGTAAATTCAATTCCGCTCGTCGCTGGAAGGATTTGTAACGTTGAAACACGGAATTTCCATCACTCGATTCTTGCACGTGGCGAATCTTGTAAGCGCTCGTAACAAGACTCGGAGCTTCGGCGTGATGACCGAGAATTTATCTTTCGACGAGCCGCGAACTTACGCGACTCGAGTTAAACTTTTATCAGAACAATGAGACGTTCCTTCTTAACATTGTTATAAAAAAAAATAATAATAATTACTACTTTACATTTGTTAATAGAAAAAAATCATTCGTTTAATAATCGTAATTTAATAATCAAAATTAAATAAATATAAAAATCGTTTAATTATAATATGAAAAAAAAAAAAACAATAAAATAAAAACATTATTATCATTTATAAATATAATAAAAATAATAATAATACAATAATTATTTTTATAGATAAATTAATAAATAACAAATTATCGTGATACCCAACGATAATGAATAAACATTTAAATCGATGAAAAAAGTATTTTAATAAATAAAATACATAAATAATCAATAATATTAATAAATAATTAACCAAAAAAAAAAAAATAATTAATCAATCAATCAAATATCCAAAATTGAGATATACAAATAAACCCAAACAAACCTAAACGAATAATTACCGAATAAATTACAAAAATTAATAAATCATGAAAAATACAAAACTTATGTACATTTGCTTTTTTAAAAATGGCAAATCGGGTGTATTTTTTGTGGTCACGAAGAAAATCAGAGACAAGGAAACGAGTCATATACACGAGCAACATAAAAAGAAAGGTGGAAGCTTAAATCGTAAATATCTTTTACCTGGGCAGACTTGGAGCGAGGATCGGCAACCTGGACGGTCTCGTCGGGAGGTAACCGCCAGGAGTTCCTCTCGACGTTGACGCTGGCGTTCATCGCGTTCGCCTCCTGATGACGATCCTATTTTGACTGCTACGCCGGCGAGGCTTCAGCTGCCCCAGCCTTTCGCAGCCACCGGAGCTTCCAGGCTCCGTAACTTTAGAACTTCGAACTTTCCAATATTTTCAGGCCCCCAGGGTAAGCCCCTGGGCCACTCCTGGGGCCAGGAATCGAGCCACCGATCCACAGTTCCTCACCTGCAATCGTCATACGAAATTCAGAAATAAAGATGGTTCAGGTCACTTTTCTCCGCCATTTTTTTACCGAACGTAACGTATCCGGTGTCAAAATGTTCTCTTCAATGACAGCAAGGTCAACATTCTCTTCAATTTTCGATTGGTTCCATCAAATCCTGACTTTACTGGCTTTTTATTATTTTTAATATTACAATTTTTCTGAGCTCGATTACGATTAACCACTTTTCTCCGCCATTTTTTCACCGAACTGAAATTTTCCGGTGTCAAAATGTTCTTTTCAATGACAGCTAGGTCAACACTCTCATCTATTCCCGTTTTTCTCAACGCGACATGATTTTTTCCCCGTTTTGTTTTTTCAAAACTCAATCGGTTATCGTATCCGCCGTTTTATCGTCGATAACGAAAATCTGACAGTGAGAGGACCTGCCTCCGAGTATCGAGCATAGACTGTTAAAATTTCAACGCTTTCGGTCGAGCCGTTTTCGAGATAAATTCGAAAAACTAATCGAGCGTTTCTCTCGGCGGTGTCGTTTACTCGGTAATCGCGTTCGGCGAAGAACACCGTGATAACGAGATGAGAAGTTAAATTCATTCGTGAAGGAGGACCACGAAACGGTGCTGACTATTCTCACCAGACAGGATCTTAGTCCTTAATGGCTCGAGTTCTTTTTCGCAACGCGCTCCTTTATGAATATATCAGGCGGGCATGCTCCGCGAAAAAAAAAAAAAAATGCTAACCATCACCAACCACCTCTCTCTTCATCTCGCCTCATTCACTTTTCATTCTTTCCCACGGAACTTCGCGAAGACCCGAATAAGTTACGGCGTATTTTCTCGTTTTCCGGTTTTCCCTCGGTACCTTTTGGCATTTTTAACCTCACCTTGATGCAACCGCAATTTAACCCCCTCCACCCGGACCCGTCTACCCTCTCGAACGACCGAAAAGCCTGATTTTTTTTCGCTCAATCTTACTTTCCTTCTCACAGAAGCCCATAACGTTTATGGCTTTTCTCCGGGGGTGTTAAGGAAAGGGGTGGGGAGGGGGTAAATCAGGAAAAAAGCCACCGAGACCCTGCGGAACTTAAATTATTTATGTTGCTATATAATATCGTTATCGCACGAGGAAAAGCCATTTTCAAAGCTTTCGCCACGATTCGATTGGTGTTCAATACTCATTTTCATCGACAAACGAATAGTTTGATATTATTTTTCCTCATGGAGTCGTACGATCTTGAAACTGGGCCTCGCGTGAACTATTTTTTTTTATGATTTGGTTACAGAATGCAGGGATTAAAAAAAACAACAAAACAAATACGGAAAAAGGGTACTACGAATTTTGAGTGATGCAATTTGACTTTTTGGATGTCAGATTCGTGAATTTGATTTTTCGATTTTGCTTTTTCGGGATCGAATTAATGAGCGATCGGTAATTTGGGAATTGACCTCCTAGCCTATCGCTTTGTTTTTCCGTTTCTAAAATCTGAAATTTAATTATTCTAGGATTATAAAGTATTGGATTATAAAAAATACAATTTAAAAACTGTACATTTTGGAACTTTAAATTATAAATTGTGAAATTGTGAATTCTAAAATCTAAATCTCCAATTTTCAAAATTCTTAATTCTAAAATTCTAAATTCTAAAATTCTAAATCCTGAAATTCTAAATTCTAAAATTCTAAATTCTACATTCTAAAATTCTAAATCCTGAAATTCTAAATTCTAAAATTCTAAAATTCTAAATCTAAAAATTCTAAATTCTAAAATTCCAAACTTCTAAAATCTAAAATCCTAAAACCTAAAGTTCTAAAATTGTAAATTCTAAATAAAAAAAACCTAAATACTAAAATAATTCGTACATTATCATTCTGTCAAAAACGATAAATTCAAGAATGCTGGTAATTTAACGATATCCATCGAGTGACACCTTAATACAAGAATAGCGAACGCCCAGTTATTGAATGGAGTAGCTTCTCACGCGGTTGCGTGTCGTTGGAAATTAACTCGAAACTGGAGGCTTCGAAGTGGTGGTACGAACGTTGGGACGTACACGCTCCGATAGAAAAGTTTATACCGCGATGTCGAAAACGAGGGGGGCCAAAGTACCTCCGCGTGCTAGGACAATTCGCCCATTTACGACGCCAACAACTATAAATTGGAATATAACGTAGCGTGACTCTCTCGCCGCGATTAATCAAAACTTTCTCGGCTTTAATGGCCACAGCCTCGCCCTGCGTGTGTTACTTGATCGAAGACCTCTTTTTTCCCGTTTTTTTTTTCTTTTTTTTTTCTTTAACGTGTCGTTTATCGTGATTCGATCAAACTCGATTGCTGTTATTCATCACTTTACGCGACTATGAGAAAGACACAAAACAAACAAGGACTTTCCTCTTTTTAGAAACAAAAATTTCGAAAAAAATCATCCGTAAAATCTTTTGGAATTTTGCCGAATATTGAAAATTTGAATTTTTAAATCGCACAGAATTCCAAAAAACAAATCAGGAAAATTGAACAAACATTTGAAAAACCAGCGGAATTCCAAAAAGGATTGAAAAAAAATCTGTATAAATTGTAAGAAGATTTAAAAAATAAAAAAGCAACGAGTTTGAACTATTTTGAAACGACATTGAAATCGACGAAGAATTCGTGAGAATTAGATTTTTTTGTTCGACATCTTCGAAGTAGTTTTCGAATCACCCTGTGATTCTATTGAGGTATGTAAAATTCGGGTATTTCGCGTCTCGTACGTTTTACGAGAGTTATGATATTCCGGAGCGGACTATTAGGCTCGGCGACCGAAAATCTCGAGGATTTACGAGAATGGCAATTTATAATGTAGATCGTTATTGGGGTACGGGAAGGGCACGCGACGAGGGTGGGGCTCTGATTCGATAACGATCCTGGCGTGGACGGGCCAGTGATTACGTACACACGATCACCCTTTAAATTACCATTGACCGTTCTGAGCGCGGTCGAGGGTCAACGACGTATGATTAATCGAGCCGATGCTAATGAGCCTCGCGTTCGTCGGTTTACCCTCGCATTAATGATCATTAATTAAACCTTTTCACGAAAAATTTCGAGATACACTTGGCAGCTGGAGTGCTCCGATCAATTTCGAAAACGTCCAACCGTCATTTACCGCAGTTTAAACATTTCGTAATTCAGCAATGAATTTTTATTAATTTTCGTAGTTTTCATTTTTTCGAATTTTTCTTTTAGTTCTTTTTTTTTTTTTTTTTAAACTTTTTTTTTGCCAGGTTTGGGTTGCGAAAATGTCACAACGAAATATTGCAATTAACGGGGGTGTTTATTATAGTGGAATTAGGGTTAAAGGGCGATTCACAATTTTAGGAATTTATTTTTCGGTATTTAATTTGGGAATTTATATAAAAAATGTATTTTTAGTATTTATTTTGGCATTGTATTTTCAGAATTATTTTTCAAAATTTCTTTCTTTAATTTATACCGAGGATTTATTTTAAAATGATAAAAATATTCCCGAAAAATTTAATGTCGATACTATTATAACAATAGTAGTAATAATAGCATTTTTTTGTAAACCCAAAAAAAGAAATGAGCTGCCGTGAGAAAAAAAGGTAATCAAAATAAAAAAGGTAACCAAAATATTTCGTCGATTTTTTAACGTCACTGAAGTCCACCACTCCTCGTATTTAGGTGCATGCCTGTTCATAGGAATAATTGCTTTTTTATTCGCGAGTAATCGGGTGACACGTGACGACGTGGAATAAATCGCTTATGCCCATAAATATAGCTATGGGTGGAATCAATTACGGGCTATGTTGAAAATTAGTGGAACGTGCCAGATGGGATAACGAAGCAGCCATGTATTATCTTTTCCACATTGCGTTCGACGTATCATTGTCAAAAATATTTTTATTATTTTGTTGAAAAAAAAAATATATATATATATATATCTTTTATTATTTAGTTATCAAAAAATAATTACTAAATAAACACAATATATATATATTTTTTTTAGTATTCAGTTATTAAATAAATAATTAATTTAATTGGCTATAAAAAAAGAATATTTATTACCCCGACTTAATAATCGCGACAGTATTATTTACAACCTAAAAAAATAAACAAATTCTTTCAAAAGACCCCTTCAATTTTTTTTTTCCAAACCTTTTTTCCTTCGTCCTTTGTCATGATATTATTTTCCCTTTTTATTGTATTTCATTTTTTTTTTCAACGTTTCACCAACAATATTGTTTCTCCCTTCGTTATTTGTGTACTCTCGCGACCCGAACCGTGTTCGGGGGGACAAAGAAAAAAAAAGAAAAAAGAAAAGTCTCGTTCTCCTCGAAGGCAAGAAAGAGAAAAGTTTCCAAGGCGGAAAAATAAGAGCCAGATGGCAGGGGGGAGGGGGGTAACCAATATAAAAAAAAAGACGAAAAAAAAAACAAGTTTCGTTTCTCGCGTTCGCCACCGGAGTAGTCGGTAATTGGCCGAAGGAGAACTGAAAGAGAAAAGGGCGAATTCCATTCCCTTACATTCTCGCCTCTTTTTCGCAATTTTTTTTTGTTTTTTTTTTTTCTTTTCCTGGCTATTCCTCTCGTCGATAACTGACTGTGTTCTCGATAAGGAAATCGTCCAGGAAAATGTACGTCTAGAGTAAAGTGTAAGTAAAACCCACCCTTCCCCCTCCCTCAAACTCTCACCAAACGAAACCCTTTTTTTTTCTTTTTTAACGCGAAAGCTTCGTCTTTTGATTACGAGGAGAACGGAGAACGAAAAGAAATGAAACAGGGGATGGAATATTCGTTGGATGAACGACGCATTTTTTGTTTTTTTTATATTCGCGAATATCTCGGTTCGAGTAGTCATCGCTCCTGGCAAGGTGTAAAAATGTGAAAAAGTGGCAACTTTGGAGAGGGGATGATGGGCAGGGGGGAGGGGAAGAAAAACCATGAAAAAGGGGAAAAGGGAAAGGGAAGTATATATATCGAACGAAGAATAGAAGACAAAGGGTTTTCTCCTTGAAAGCCCCTTAATGAGGTCGGTGTAACAGTTCGTTTCAAATGTATGAGTGGACGTATCTCTGTGCGGCGAGGTACTCCCACGTACCTCAGAATGTACGGAGCTTTCAGTCCTTTTTTTCACAATACAGTGAATAAAATAATGCTCCCAATGGAATTTCATTATTTTTTTCTTGTTCTGAAAAAAAAAATAAAAAACAAAAAGAAACTCGATTCGCGAAGCATTTTTATTATTTCTTTTTTATTATCGCTAGGATTGTTCGATTGTTATTTCGTATTATTATTTATTGTTGTTTCGGTTGATTTTTGGTAATGTTTTTCAATTAAATTAAACATTGTTGTTATTATTATCATTATTATTATCTATTTTATTATTATAAATGAATGAAATATTTGTTTTTTATAATCGATTTTTAATAATAATTATTATTATGAATATTATTATTATTATTATGAATATTATTATTATTATTATTATTATTATTATTATTATTATTATTATTATTGTAGGAAAATCGATAAATCTTTTAAAGAATAATAAAATTCAATAAAAAATAAGTTATTAGTAAAATAATAATCGAAACAATGGAATTGAAACAAATAGGTTTTATCGATTTTAACAATAACGCAAATCTGTTTGGTTAACAACAAATGTTCGGTTAATGGAATAAGTTTAACTTTGTTGAAATTGAAAGATTTGGTGTAACAGGGTAATTATCGTATCATCTTAAACTAGCTAAGAATCTCGAGTTGTAAAATTAATATCCACCGTTTGCAACTAAGCGTGGCGCATGGAACCTTAACGATTTTATCCAGCCGGAAAATATTCTTGGGAACATTACGTTCCACCAGTGCCGTTGCGGTTCGTCATAAAGCGGGGAAAGAAAAAAAAAAGTGTATATTCGTTGCTCGAGGTTTCCTCGCGTATAAAATCCGACCAGACGATGAAAACAAAGAGACGAGGCAAAAAAGGGAAAAGCTCGATTCACGATGAGGGATGGATGCAAGTATGTACAGGGTGTCCCACGATGGAACGTTATTCGTCAAATGGGGGGTTGGGGGTGAAATTTCAAGTCGATTAATATTAGCATGTATGCTTACTGGATCAACCCCTTAATTATTATTCATTTTTAAAGACAGCCAATGAGGCGCGCTTATGTAATAAAAATAAATAATAAAAATGAATCCTTAAATCGGAAAGTGCAAAATTTGAAATATTTATTATACTTAGACGTTTTAGGGAACAATGTAAACAAATATTTAAGACAAGGTTTTTGGATTTTACCAGCTTAATTTTGTACTTTCGACAAAAAGGGCTTCGATACGACTTAGTGAAAAGGGGCGAACGTGTTTTTTTTCGATTCTGAAATTGTTTTGAGGGTCTATCCAATTTAAAATTTTCAGCTGATTACGAATATCATCGAGTTTTCGTCGGAAACACCACACGCAGCAAAAAAAAACGTGGTTTTAGATGTTTTTTATGATTTTTTTGTAGAAATTTTGGGTTTTTGGGGAAATGAATGGCAGATTCTTGTTCAGGGGATCAAATTACATCGTAAAGGACCTATAAAAAAAATATTAAAAATCCAAAATTTTTTTCGATTTTTGGGCAAAATACATTTTTTTACTCAATCATCGATAACTTTTTTCCCTTTGGGATTTGGAACTCCACTTTGCGCTCAATCGTTTCGTTATCATTTTCCCTTCAAAATGATTTTTTAATCATTGGAATCGGATAATTTTTCGATTTTTGGCAGAATTTCAAAGTTGGACCATCGATTTTTGCAAATTTTTCCATACATACCCCTTTGCG
>JAPYZI010000575.1:0-49549 GCA_030523105.1 Ophioninae sp. A BG-2022a
CGATGGTCCAACTTTGAAATTCTGCCAAAAATCGAAAAATCATCGGATTTTAATGATTAAAAAAGCATTTTGAAGAGAAAATCATAACGAAAAGATTGAACGCAAAGTGGAGTGCCAAATCCCAAAGGAAAAGAAATTATCCATGATTTAGTAAAAAAACTTTTTTCCCTAAAAATAAAAAAAAAATTTTTAATTTTTTATATTTTTTTTATAGGTCTATTTTGATGTAAATTTATCCCCTGAACACGAATATACCATTTATTTTCCCGAAAACCCAAAATTTCCATTAAAAAATTGTAAGAAACATCTAAATTCACGATTTTTTTGCTGTGTGCAAAAAGATCGTGAATTAAAAATCGTGAATTAATTAATTTATATGATTGCTGATTAATTGTGTGCAGTGCTCTCTTGCGTCAGTAAGTTACCAAGTACCAAGAAAAACTGGGGATTTTCAGGGCTTAAAAAGGAATGATCGAAATCCCTCAATTTCCAAAAACCCAAAAAAAAAAAAACGTTAACGCCATTTTATGAAATAAACATTATGCAGTACATATTTTTTTTTATAAAATTCCGGTTTTTGAATTTTGAATTCAGTTTTTTCAGGAATAAAAACAATTTTGTCTCCACTCTTAAAGAATCCCATGGTACTTTGGGGCAATGTCCTTGTACTTTCAGAAAAAATGTACTTTGAGTAGAAGCAAAAAAACAATGTTGAACTTTTTCAACTCGAGCAACTATATGTAACGCCTTAATTACACGCCAAGTCCTTGACCGAGTCCTGGGCTGGAAATGCGAATAAAACGTTACAAAAGAACTTGAGCGTTTTTGTTGTTTCTCGATATATTCGTATTTGTTTCTCGCGAAGTATTCCTCCTTCGGTACCTGCAAATTAGCTTACCTTGGCCAACTTCATACGGCGCTCAGGAGGTTTAAAGAACGCGTGTACCGTCCGATGAATAGATAATTTACTTCGGCGAACTTCGCGTCGAATTCAACATCACCCTAATGTTATGACAAATACTGCGTGTGCGAAAGTTGGGCGAAAAAATACGCGTGAAAAACGCAGTAACATTCAGAGTTATCTATACATATGTGTGTGTGTGTGTGTGTGTATAAATATAAAATATGTCCTGACGGACTGACTCATCAGCACCGAATGGAAACCTCTGAATATGAACAGTTTAAATGCAATTTGTTCAGTAGGTTTCTTTACTGACGTAAGTACGTACGGATTATGGATTTTACGAAATTCTCCCCTTAAAATATTACTGCATAAACCGTCCGGAAAAATATTAGTTTACAATTGGAAAATTTAGAATTTACAATTCTAGATGGTGTTTAGCTTTACAATTAGATAATTTAATAATAAATGAACACTTAGTTAATTTTGTACATCCAATAATAATTGAAGTCAAATTCCTTATGTAATAATTGAAATCCAGTCCAATACGTTTTTGCGATTTTTAAACTCGATACTTTCACATAATCTTATATAATTATTATAATTAATGAATATCCAAAAACTACGATATCTATTGAATTCGGTTGGATTTGTTTGAATTGATTAATTCATTGTTAAAATAAGTCTTTGTATATTTCTGAATTAATTCGTTTTGTTGTTCAATTAAATTAATTTAATTTAATTTAAATGATTGCTGATTAATTGAGGTTAATAATATGCAATGAGTTTATATTAAGTATATATACCTATTTAATTCATATATCTATCGATTTTCCCAATTATTCATGAATTCCTCCTTAAAATAAATCCTTCACTATTCGATAAATTCATTTGAAATTAAGCCCAATTAATCGCACGAATGATACGAATAATATTTTCACATTGTGTGTGGGTTTACTTCTACATTTTATACAATTCATACAATTAAAAACAGATTGATACTTGACGATTTTATCCACTAGTCACGAGACAAACAAAATCGATTCGAGAACGCGGCAAAAGTTTTTTTTTTTCTCGCGAGAAGCGAAAGAAAAAAAGAAAGTACCCGAAGAGGACGAAAGAAGATAAGGGAAAGGCTTTGACTCGGGAAGATTGGTGGGAGCTTTATCGTCCTCGGGTTTGGATTACGTCGCTGGATATCAAGTTTCAACGGTCATATCTTAGTCATAATAATGGAAATACCGATTCTGGGGACCGAGAGACGGAGAAATGAAACAAAAAGAAAAAAATGACACGGAAGGAAAAGTCGTCTTGGAAAAAGGCAAAGGGGGTAATAAAAAAGAATAAAAAAAAAAAAGAATCGACATCTCTCGTCCATAAGGTCGTCGACGAAGTTGAAGCTTCGTCCCACAGGTTTCGTTTCTCGGCGTGGATTTAACCATTGGATAACACGACTCTGGATTATGAGAACGTGTATACCTTCGTAAAGCGAAAAAAAAAAAAAAAACGGGCGAAAACAAAAAAAAAAGAAAAAGTATGTGCTCGTCGGAGTGTCGTTTCGAAAGCACCGAGAAAAGAGATTCGAGAGAGACGATATCCCCCTCCATCCCGGGCTTTACGAGCCTATAAAACGACGTTTCTCCCCAGGGAGAATCCTCTGAATATAACGCCGTCATTTTTCAAGTGCACTCTCACAGAGAACTAATTGAGATATCGGCACGAATCTGGCGGCATTCTCAAAGTATTTTTGCCCCAACGTTCTTTTCGAAACTCTCATCATTGAAATTATATCGGATTCATCAGTACCACGAAATTTTCTAATTAGCTTCATCTTGTTAAAGTGACCGAAACAACTCTTTTTTTTTTTCGATGAGAAAAAGTTTATAGAGCGCGTAGATAAATTCTTTTTTAGGGATGTTTTAATAAAATTCTCTAAAAAAAAACAACTGTTGCGACGGAAAAAAAACAACTGGATCGTGGACCATCTCCTGCAATTCTGAGGTCAATCGCTTTGGTAACGATGGTCCTGGGTGAAATAAAATGTCCAATAAAAAATTAGCAA
The DNA here is from genome assembly GCA_030523105.1 of Ophioninae sp. A BG-2022a. NCBI lineage: Eukaryota > Metazoa > Arthropoda > Insecta > Hymenoptera > Ichneumonidae > Ophioninae sp. A BG-2022a. The sequence continues at coordinate 2,964 of JAPYZI010000575.1, forward strand.
TATAATAATCAACACGCATCGACTATAGAAGTATACAGATTAAGCGATAAATTAAAAATTGAACTGCATTAAAGAAATTTTATCGCAGGATAACAGCTGTGAAAAATATATTATCCCAATTTGTCCCAATTTGTTCCACCGCTGTAAAACTACGATGGAATTTGTTTCGCTGGATTTCCAATGGATTTATGTCACTGTGAAACTGAAAAAACACACACTTTTTATCGCAGTGTTAAAGTGATTCAAAAAATATCATCGCAGGTTTCAAGTAATGAAAGGAATTTGATCGCAGTGTTGCAGCGACGAAAGAAATTTCGATGCAGTGTTGCTGCGATGAAAGGAACTCATCCCAGTAAATAGTTTATTCTTTGTACATAAATTTATATGTATTCAGATCATATTGCAATATTACCTGCACTATTCTCACACTGCAACGAAAGGCAGTGTGAGAATAGTGCAGGTAATATTGTATTTAGACGGAGAGCATTGGGTTTGATGCTCTCCGTTTAAATACAAAAAAAACATTTGAATTTATCGGTTCCCTATCAAAACTCTCTAAAAATCCATCAACGGAATTCCCATCACCCAACGGTCGCTAACGTTACGACGATATAAAAATGTTCGATTTTGACATTTTCGAAAACTGACCAAAAATGATGAAACTTCTATTTTCTAATTTCTAACCGATTTTAAGGGTTTGTTCTACGCCGAATTTTCCGGTGTTTACGAATATCGCCGAGTTTTTATCGAACGTTCAAACGCAGGCCACAGTCAAAAGCAAAAAATGTTTTCGCGCGGGTGTTCGACAAAAAAAAAAAAAAGAAAAAATGCCCATGCTCGACTTTGTCGTTCAGTCTTCGTTTTCAATTAACTTCGTCGCAATTATCGATCGAACGAATAAACCAGGGTAGTTCGGAGTGGCGATTAAAAAGAAACGTTAAACAGGGTTCATTCGCCAAGGTCGTAGAATCCGATAAAATGTATTACGTTTAATGAAGTTTGCTGCTCCGAATTTTCGCTCGGCGTCATCTCACCGATCGAAACCGTTTTCCTCGGCCTCGATTTTCTCATCGAGCGAGGACGACGGATAAGAACGAGTGTACGACGTCGTTCCTCGCCGAATAATTCCGCGCGCGACACAACGATGATCGACATCGATTCTCTGTCGCTCGAATCCGACCACCGACGTCAATCACGAAGCACGGTCTCGATCTAAATTTTAATGAAAAGAATCTCGAGTGGAGATTCGCAACATTAACGGCTCTCGATACGGATATCCTGACCTATTTTTTTTCTCTCCCAACGAGATAAATCGAGTTATTATTGATCGCGATTGTTATTCCAACTTTTCGCTTCCCAAATATTAACCAAATTTTTTTGCTCCGAATAAAAACAGAAACTTTTTTGTTTCTCGGAAAAGACGTTAAAAATGTCGAGTAGAATTAAAATGAAGTAATATTTCGTGTACCATAATCCAGAAACTCGAATATTTTAAGTGAAATTCAAATGCAGTCAAATTTATGCTACAACCCAGAAACGCAAACATTTTTAGGGAAATTTGAACTCAGTATAGTGTGGTGTAATTACGGAAAAGAAATAAAAAGTTTTAAGAAAAAATTCTAACGCAGCGAGATGCAACGTTTGCCAAAGCCGATAACACTTAAAAATTTTGAGTGAAATTCAAACGCAGTAGGATTTGATGTACCAAAGTACAAAAACTTCAAAATTTCGAGGGAAATTTGTACACTGCTACATTTAGTGCATTAAATGTCCAAAAACTCGAAATTTTTTGGCGTAATTATAACGCAGTAAAATATAATGCAGCAAAGTCCAAAAAATTAAAAATTTCGAGTGCAATTCGACCACCGTCAAATTTGGTTTATCAAAATTCAGGAATCAAATCATTTTCAGTAAAATTCAACGGGTTGAAGCTCAAGCTACCATTAAAAAAACCTAAGTAAAATTCGAAGTAAATTATAACCAAAATCTAAAAACTCAAAAACCGTTAATTTTAATATATTCGTACGTACTCCAATTTCGGATTTGAATCTAACTCAAAATTTGATCCCTCAAGTAAGCCCTACGAAAAACTAGAAATACAATTTTTGAAATTAAAATTACGAGCGCAGTAATATTTGGTGTACGAAAGTCAAGAAACTAAAAAATTTGTTATCGCGATTCATTAAGATCCTCACAAAATAGAAAAACGAAAGAATTTTTCGTGGAATTCGAAATCAATGATATTCGATGGACCAAAGAGTGTCCCACGTATGGAATAACGTCCAAGGCCTTAATTTTCGTAGAGTAGAATATGGCCCGGCTAATCTGGAATTCGAGCCGGGAATTATCGATCGATTGAACATGCGAGTGGAGAATTAAATGTCCAATTGTTCGTTAGCTCGGCTATTATTTAGTTTCGCAGGGAGAGAAGTCCGGGGTAGATTGGTGGTAGGTTAGGAGGTGGTGAAGGGGAATGGAACAGCATTGAAACACATTGGCGATCGATACGGGTAATTGGCTGGGCCAGTTCGATGAATACGTGTATGTACGTGTTTAGGAGAGTGGGCTAAAGGATTACACCCACCTTGTGAGAATGAGGGTTGATTGTGTACTAAAGTGGAGGCTACCTCGTGTATCAGATGAAAATGCTTCGCAACAAGTTAACCTATAGACATAGAAGGCTTAAGGGATGTTCTAATAAAAAAAAAAGAAAAAAAACGTGACCAAAAGTCACCAAAGTATACCTTAGTGGACCATGGTGTCATAAATGAGAAAAGTTCGAGACAAAAAAAAAACCGTAAAAATTGGCAACGAAAAAATGATGGTAAAAAAAATCGGAAGGATGAATATTGAACAAGAGGAGGTGTTGAAATACTTTTGAAAAATAGTTGGTCGTTCTTCACCGAAAAATCTGAGCATAAATTCTCATGGGCTAGCTTCACTCGGAATATCTTGAACATTGATCCTTTACAGAGCAACCTCTGCTTTCCTCTCACTCTTTTGGTTCCCACTAATTGAGCGGATCTTCGTCCAAACTCGCGAGAAAGTTTCCACCACGGCCAGCGTCCTTTCGACGTGATGGCCAAATTTTATCCTTCCCTCGCTAAATGTACCTCGACCTTAACGTATTAATCCTTCCGGCTATTCCATACCGAGATGGATCTCATTTACAAAAATACTTCCAATCGATACATTCACACGTTTACACTCTTCGGGAAATTCGTTTATTCAAGTTTTTCTCCTTTTGTATTTTGACGAATCGGCTTCGAATTTGAGCTAAGTTTGGTTCATAAAAATCATTCATACGTTGCAAAAAATATATTTAAATATTTTTAGATTTTCAAAAAACTAGCTTTTGTTTAATCTGAAAAGTAGAAAATATTTTCTTTTTTCACTGTTATTTGGGAAATTAGTATCACACGTTTATAGTCAGTTTTCGGATTTTTATTTATTAAATCTAAGCTTATTTCATTTCCTAATACATAATAATATATAACGCACAATCATAATAAATCATATACATACAATTCAATTAGATTATAATACGTCTAAATTTTGAGCAGTCAAAAAAAAAATACCTTTAATTCAAAAGTGAACATTGAAGTGATTAACTTTAATTTTATTATTTTTTTATCAACGCCAGTTAATTTTGTATTAACCCGTTAACCTGCGATTTACGTTCGAGAATTTTGGGCCGAAAATATAAACAAGCTCGCGCAGCCTTCGAGCCATTCGCACGACTTGTTTACTACGATGATTGAGGCAACCGTAAATATTACGAGCTATGCCCGTAGTTGTTAACGGGTTAAAACTAATTTATTTCCTTAATTCAGTACAAATAGAAAATTAATCGTTTCCTTATTGGGTATCGCAAAAGTCCTTAATAACATAATTCAAGATTAAAGTGATAAAAGTTGAAAACTTGAAATTTTGTCAGTAGGTACTTATTATAAGCATTCGCTGAGATAAGATTTCGTGAAAATCCATCTTTAAGGGGGTCAAATAAGGTGTGAAAGTTTTTCTTTCTAAAAATCCGTCATTTTTTAAGTTGAATGTATGGGAAATTCGCACGGAGACTTTTCGTTAAAAATAAAGAGTAATGTGTTTCAGCGTTTTTGGAAAATTAACTTTTAAGATCATAAAACTGGGAGAGCAATTTTTTATGAAGGCACAGTCGTAAAAAAAACCATGAAATCATGGCTCAGCCTATTGGCTATAAATTCATGAGATTGAAGTTCGCAAGGCTGCGACGCAACGAAAATTATTATTTTGAAATTTCTCTTTCTTTTTTTTTCACTGAAATCGTAAGTAAAATACCTGAATAATAATACAAATCTTTATTATGATAACCTACAATTCAAATATGATAAAAAATATTACCCCAAATAATGGATCTAAGGAAATAAAAAAATGAGAGACGAAATTTCACAGTCTCGCAACGATGCGAACTTCAAGTCCATATAAATTCAGAAGGACGTAAATCAGTCTTAAAAAAATATTCCATGAGGGGTTAAAACGTAAGAAAAAAAAAGAAAATTCGGAGATCCGCGTGGACGCGAGTGAAAGTTAATTTATCGTAATGCGAGCACAGAATTATGGTGGCGATGCTACCGGAATATCGTTCACGCAAGAGCCAATACTTTGCCGATGTCCCGCTCGAAATCTCGGGATTTTCCGCTCAAAGAGAAAATACGTCACACACACAAGGGATCTTGGGTCTAGGGGTTGTCACGCGAAAGGTTATGGGGTGCGGTGATGAGAAAGCATAAAAAAAACAGAGGGATAAAATCCTTGGGGGACGAGTCCAGTTTTAGTATACTCGATCGTTGATCATAATGGACAATTAGATCGAACCGAGAGGGTCGTGGATATAAATGAGCTGCGAGCTCTTTCGCACCCTCATTGTTGCCTATTTAACGAAAGAGTGTTTTGAAAACTCCTTGTTCTTATTTATTGGCGATTCGACGTTTTTAAGCATTTCTACATGAAAATTACGCTCATTCTCCAATGGAGGATGCCTTAAGGTATTACTGTATGGATATTTCAGGAAATCGCCAAAATTCCTGATCATTTGACGAATCATTATTCTTGATGGAATTATTTAGTGAAAAATTCTGATGTAATTATAATACATGGATTATTTCAGAATTTTTCACTGAATAATTTACCACGCCATTTTCAAGCATTCCTGAATGAACTAATAGGGAATCCCTTAAGGTATTACTGGATCAATATTGGAAAAATCGCAAAAATTCCTGATCATTCGAAGAGTCATAATTCTCGATGGTATAGTAATACACGAATTATTTTAGCATGTTCCATTTAATAGTCTAGTAATTATAAACACACGAATTTAACATAGTCGCTTATAGGAAAACAGTTTCTGCAGATATTAATGATTGCATAAAAGATGGATTATTTATTTTGAAGATGAACCCAAACAAACCCAAACAGAGTTAATGTGTATCGATGTTTCGAGAAATCGGTGATAACAATACAATAATTAAACTCCAGTAAAGCTCTTACTAATGTTGTCGAATTTGACGTCAATTATTATTGAAAGTGTATTATAAACGTTTCGAATTGTTATCTTTTTATCAAATTAGCTGTCTAAGTCTGAACATATACGACACGACCTAGCCTTGTAAATCCACGATTCCCAAATTTTTGAGCGTCGATTTGTAGTCCATCCAGCAATTCGTTCAAAGCTGAAACCGTCTAGGCTGAACGACTGTCAAATGATCACGACTCGTTACTCGCACGAACCCTACAGGATTAAAAATTTCTAACGAACGTCAGCAAGTTTAAGAGGAGGCCCTCTTCCCTCCGAGTTCATTCGCCTTGTACGAGCAATTGCAATATCCAAGCCAGACTCGTTATTCTCGAGTGCATACTTGACCAATATACTCCCCATAAATTCTCACGAAACTCATGATCCTCTGGGCACGATGCTCTCGAAAGTTTCGCAATTCAAACGGTCCTTATCCTCGCTGATGATTATCAACGTTTCCATCAGTGAAGATAATTAGGGTCGTTGTGCAAACGATTGTTAATTAAAAGTATTACGACGTCTGGCTGAAAAGTTAACAAAGTCGTTGTCCTATAGTCTAGTGAACTCGGGTCAAGTGTCCTCTCCACCCAGTTCCTCGACGACTCTTAACCAGTGACCCACGTTTTTTTATTCGTTTTTATTTCACATCTCGTTTCGAAAAAAAAGACGCGAGGAACTTTGACGAATCGTTACCTGCGGAGACACATTGATTAACCATCAATAATGGCTCGTTGTAATCAGCTTGTAAACAATGATAATCAAATTGCGAAAATAATGATGATGGAGACAAACAATTCACCGACCACAATACCTCCAGTTGTGCATACCTAACTGAGCTATCGATGAATTGGACCATAGGAATCCCCAATGTATTCCAGTGTAATTGGGGCTTATGGTAGTTACGAATGGATATTGAAAAAACGCCACAATCCTTGAATAATTGAGGTATTCCAAAGTAATATATATAGTTCTATAAAATACGTAATATATATAATTCTTTATAGGATAATAATACACGAATTATTTCAGATTTTTTTCAATCAATAATCTAGTAGTTATAAACAAATTAATTCAATTTGGTCACTTATGGGAAAACTGCTCGCGCGGACGTTAACGGTTGGGAAAAAAACGAAACTGAATCGTCGAAAATTCCGAAAATTTTATATCATCAAGATTTAGGATCGAGCGATTCATTAAGCTGAGTTTCAAATCAATAGACTGACACGTTTCGCAGTCAATTTATAAAATAGCGAATTATTGATTATAAGAATGAATTGAATAACTATCATTGGAAAACTCAATATCTATATATTTAATATATACACTCCATAAAAACTCAATTTATGATTGCTGATTAATTAAGATTGACCATGTAAAGCGCAATAATAGTTATACTAATCAAATTAAATTTAATTCAATCCCATTAGTAATAAATCGTAACAATTTTACTAATTGAAATCAATTAAATTAAATTAATCCATTAATCAAATATATTACTTCATTTACAATTGCATAAAGATTTATTTCACCGATCAATTAATAAACCCCCACAAACCCAAACAAACCAAAAACATTGTATTTTCAAGTAATCATTTATAAAAATAAAATCCTACCGTCTTAACGAGATAAAACAATCGAAACATTTTTAAGTCAATTCATACAAAACTTTAGGAAAGCGTATGGCAATATCATCAAACTTGCCTCCATTTGTTATTAAAATTCTATAAATCGAGAGCACCCTCGTTACGTATCGAAATTTTGCATCCAGCAAAATTTGAATGTCGTCTAAGCTTTACGACCGCTTAATGATCCTAAATTGCCGTTTGATCGTACGAGCCCTCGGACTTAAAAAATGTCAAACCAATGACAAGAAACGAAAGAGGAGGCCGGTTTTCCGTAAGATCGAGGGCTGGACTGTTGCTCTAACCTCGACTTCTATATTGGTTAATTCAATCGAATGTGATACGAGGAAGAGCGTACACGCGATACGGTAGGCTACCTCGTTCCACATAGCTGAGAATCAAGAGGACAATGGGAAAATCGATGAAACTCGTATGCCAAGTTTATCCATACCGCGCTGTATACTCCCACACTCGTCTATACCTACCTTTGTACATTGTGTGAGACATGTGTGTACGTATCGCGACGAGAGCGATGGTGGAGGAAGAATGATTGATTAATGATGAAAGAGAGAGAGAGCGAGAGACATAACGGGTGTGGTCTGAGAGCCGACTTGACTTTGGCAAAATTTATCGTCCGAGAGAAACTTTGCTAACGATCTTGTACAGCTCTTTGCTATATTAATTGTCTCGTTGTCACATACAGCGCAGCATTTTTTTCTCTCCGATAACGAGCGCGGAGGTTCTTTAAAAAAAATTTTTTTTTTAGTATGCACCGCTCTCGAGGATTCCCGAAAAAAAATTCTCGTTTAGAAGAGAAAAGCACGTACCAAAAGTTGAAACGCTGGTGAACGTGTGAAAAACAAGGTCGCGAGCGTCGCCAACGGAATTTTCCCTTTTTAAGGTATCAACGGATGAACCGTAGGACAAAAAGTTGGTCCAAAATGGGAGAATCGTGGATTTGAGGATTAAAATGATGTCCTACATTTTTAACCTTGTAAATAACGGAGTTCATAAATTCGAAATGTTAATTTTATATCATATATAATTATATCATTTTTAATTTTTGATTATTCTTGTTTTTCAATTTTTGTAATTTTTGTAAATTTAATAATGGTTTATAATAGTCTATTTGTTTATATTTAAAACAGTTTTTTATTATGATTTTTATGTAATACATACGGTTCTTAATTGAAATTTTTTATGATCAAATTCGAATGACACTTGGTAGTATTAATTTTTTTCATTTCGTTTAAGTGAGATTCAACGATATTGGCATATGCTAGACTTGGATTTTGTCATTATCTATAAACCTGTTCGAATGAACCCACGTAAATTACTCCTCGATCTTTTAATTCAACCAATATGTTCAAAAATCCTATTGTTATCGATGAATACCTGAAAGCTCAATGTATATTGAGTTTCCTAATGATTGCTAATTAATTCATCGATTAAGTGAATCTTTCACTATTTTATAAATTGGATGTCAAACGCAGTAATCGTTCAATCCTAAATCTTCATAATTTAATATTTTTCGAATTTCCAGCTATAAGCTAAGTGTCAAATTCATGCATTTATAAATCCTGAATTATTAACTAAAAAATTCTGAAATAATTTATGCATTATTGTCCTATCAAAAACTATAACTCCTCGAATTTTTAAGAATTATTACGATTTTTTAATATCCATCCAGTAGTAACAGCTGAAAAATCGTTCTATTTGTCCGCGTTGATCTAAACTCGAAAAAAAAAAAATGTCGACTCGTCATTATTGTTTTTTCGTCATACCAAATGGATTCGACGATAAATGGAATGTTTGAAAACGCGAGATGTGGGGGCGGGTAGCAGTAGTAACGGGGGAAAAATGAATCGAGGCGAAATAAGTACTCGTCGATGCGTGATCTCTTTTGAATTCACGATCGATGCGGATATCGAGCAGCTACGGGAGTAGTGGGCTGGCTGGATAACTGGGTCTCGTTCAACGACGAAGTAAATCCGTGAAAGACGCCTATTGAACTTGCCGGCACACGTCAGGGACTCGAGGAAATTTCTGCATGTACAATGGATATAAAGAGGCTCATCTCCTTTCATCCGGTCGCATATTGAGTTCTGAAGATTTGCTACATTTCAAAAATCCATATACCACGAGAGTACATTCATTCGTGACGATTGAAAGCTTCGTTTTGGCTGGTAGCCAAGAAAATGGCGTTCAATCGTGCGCATACGAGTGTTACGGTGTCACTACATTATTGCCAACTGTTTTACATCGCGGATGACATACGTATTAGAAAAAAACCAAAAAGGAAACGTTTTTCCATCAAACTGGAAAGAAAAATATCATTTGCCATTCACTTAATTCCATTCCACGAACATCAACCGTTCACCAACGCGAAATAAAACGTATACCGGATAACACGCGATTGCGAAAAAGATAGACGAAATTTTTAAACCGCGATTTTTAACGGATGAAACGGTTTTAAGCAAAATCGCGACTAGGAGAAAAGTTCTTTTTTTTTTCAACATTTCGATCTGGACGGAGGCGCGTTCTCCCTAGCCTTGATTAAATTGAAGCGTAATTATTAAATGAATTGAAGAGAGTTCCAGCTGCGTTCGCTAATTGAACGCGACACGTTCGTGCGCAGGAACACAACGAGCCAATGTGTAGCCCTAATGCAGTGGCTATCATGCAAATGTCAGTTGACGGAAATAGATCGAACTTCGTGGGGGAGGAGTGATCGCGTTCCTGCACAAAGCCTAAATAGAGTCTGTGATGGAAAAGAAAACAAAACAACGAAGCGGGCAGAAATCGGTGGAGGAGCGAGGACGCGAAGGTGGGGGGAGGACGGCCAACATTCGTCTGTTAAATATAATCCATACAACGATGACGAGGAAACGATCGTTAGCAGTTAACGACCGTCTAGCAAGGCGGCACGCGTTTCCTTCGACAATGCACGAGGCCACGCATTGTCACAGCCACTCTTCTTATCTACGCGCCCTGTACGCGTTTGCCGATAAAAACACGATCAGTTATATTGTTCCTTCGTTAATAATACAGGCCGTCTTCGCGTGAGCGAGAAAAGAACAATCTGGACTAACTCGCCCGGCGAGATTCGTTTTTGGGGTAATTTGCTAGGAGCAATGTATTCGTTAACGTTTATTGAATTTTTAAACAGAGTTTTTTCCCCCTCGGACATCCAGTCAGATACCGAGCACGAGGTTTGCTCGATAAAGTAACGTGATTTTGTATTTCACGAAAAATATTTATTTATTTATATTTATTTATTTTTAGTCAAAAAAAAATCGAAATACATCGAAAATTGAATTTACGTATTTAAAATTTACGAAATTTTAAATTTTGTTAACTAACCTTGTATTTGTAATGAATTTCCTTATTTTCCTCCTTCCCAGAAAATACATCGTCCGTGTTAAAAATTAAAAAGCGATGCGTTCGTTAAAAAATGGTTTAATTAATTATTTAGTACATTTTTTTTGTAAGGCGTTGAACCAGGAAACGCTACTTGTTAGTAAACTTTCTTTTCCTCTTCTTTCTTAGCCAGGGCTTCGTTCATCGAAAATTGTAAACAATGCATTCGTTAAGAATTGTTTAATGAATTTTTTTTTCGTTCACCATCGATTCAAAAAACGTATATTTTTAGTAAATTTTCTTTCCACTTAACTTTTTCCCCTAGCCAGAATTTTATACGTGACAAAAAAATCTAAAAGTAATGTATTAATAAAAAAACACTAGGCGAATTTATTCCCGAGTCATCAATGGAGAGAGCCTGCATTTGCAATCTTTTTTCCCGAAGGCTTGACGCGGCGCGTGGTCATAGTTTGTTGAATTATCGATGACCTTGGGCTTCGCGAGGTGGCGTTGAACGTTCGAAAAAAAAATAGAAAACAACAAAACACAGGTCACGTGCCAAAAAACGTGGAGGATCGTAAAACGAGTGAAAAAATTGCGGCGAGCCCCAGCAAAGTGCGGTCGAAAATGTTTCCCTATGTATATACGTTTCGAGAATGAGTCTCAAGGCCGCGGGTGTTTGTTGGTTCAACTTATGGACGTTCGTACCGCGACGTACGGAAGCTACCAAAATCCATAAGAAAAAGAAGAAAAAAAAGTAGCTCAAACACGAGCCAAGTATGCAGAGTTTCATAAATATCTGCAACTACCACAGCGAGAGAGAAAGAGAGAGAGAAGGAGGAGGGAGAAAGTAACTATAATTATAGATGGGTGGGGTATTTAATTCGCATAATTTGTCGCAGTCTTTGGATGCCAACGTTGAAACTACGAAGCGTGTTCAATTTGCATATCTGCAGTATGACGACACACGCGTATCAGGCGTATGTGTGTGTGAACGTGTACTCGAGGAAACATTATCAAAGTATAACGATACAGGGCTTGGTATCGTGTCGCCCTTGTCGTGTTTTCCAAAATGCCAGAGTTCCCTGGGTTCGTTTCGTGCAGGTAAACGGTCCCAGGAAACAGGATGAAAATCTTACCCGACCGATATGTACCGGACTTTCAAAGCGAAATCGGCCCAACGATCTCACGTTTCCAAACGCGAAATTTTCTTCGATATATTTCTACGTCACGCACCAAAAACATTCCACTCGGAATCTTTTTGTGCCGGAAGTGAGTTGATTACAATTGATTACAAATATAAACAATGAAATATACCTGAGTTTATACGAGTTCGAATACGAGTTCGAATATTTAAACGTGAGATAAATTTTAAATAGGTAAAAAAAGATTTAACGAAAGAAAATGTCCGAAGAAGGTATAAAGTATTTTATTTTATTCGATCGAATTTGCATCTGAAATTTGGCACACAATTTCATTTCAATCTTGCTAGGATTTCCTTGCTAGGAATGGCTTGAGTTTTTTCGGGTTTCGCCATGCGTTTCGTAGTGAAAAATCGATCCCGAGAAAAAAATCGTTTGGTTTTGTTTTTTTCCACAATAATGTCATAACAATAATTTTGATGAAAAAAAATCATTTTATAAATCGACAACCATTAACGATCTTCAAATGTTTCTTATCTTATCTTCTGTGCATTTGAAAATAATCGATCAAGTGGTTTTCCAGATGTCACGTCGAAAGTCAAAACTCCCGAAAACATTTTCGTAACTTAACAGTGGCCATTTTTTCTGTACTTATTTGTGAACCCGTATTTTTTTGTGATTTTTTTCAAAACTTTCGTATATGTACCGTTTTGATTATTGTTTTTACCTTTTATTGATTTTGTTTTCGTTATTTTTATGATACTGTATATTTTGGTGATTTTTTTTTCGAAACTCTCGAATATGCATTTTAATGAAGAAGAACGACCCACACGAGATGGAAAGTCAAGTTCTTGAGAGTGAAATGGGACAGGGGTGGGATAAGGGTACTAGAACAAGGGATGAGGGTGAAACCGTTGGGGCAGGAAAGAAGCACTCTCGCACTTTTTCATTTTTCAACGTAGACATTTCACAGATTTTCACGTTGCGAAACGCCATTGGCTATGAGCCACCGATAAATTCAATCGTATGTGTTTAAGGTATTACTGAATTGGCAATTAAAAAATCGTCAAAATTCTAGATAATTTGAAGAATCATAAAGTTCTCTATAAAATAATTAAACGTGAATTATTTTACAATTATTTAGTAAATCATTTCGTAGTTATGAACGTGTGAAATCAACTTCATTGATTATGGAAAAACCGGATTTGCAGACGTTTATCATTGCAAACCGAACTAAGTTACAAATAAATAAACTACGTTGCTGAGTTCGTCAGTTAATTATAAAAGGGGTGCGGTAGGAAACCCGAACTTTGATTGAGCTGAAGGCTCAAAATTCCGAATTTTAATATTCCTAAGCTACAAATTTCGTAAAGTTCATGCCAGCGAAAGTATATACAGTGGACTATGACTGATGTAGAACATTTAAAGTCCACTGCGTAAGCTGTTGCAGGCTTTACAAAATTTGTAGTATTGGAATATTACAATTCGGAATTTTGAGCCTTCTGGACAATCCAAGTTCGAGTTTTCTACCAAATCCTTTATAAAATAGAGAAAGATTTATTTTAATGACAAATTAATTAAAAATCATTGGAAAAATCGATATATATTGAGTTTGTGGATAATTATTAATAACGATTAGATAATCTGAACGTATTCATTACTTTTAAAAAATTGACATTAATTATTACTGAACGTGTCAAATTAAAGTTTCTAAGTGTCGATTTATTATTAAATATGCTATTTCTAAATCTAAGTACGACATGGTCTAGATTTGCAAATCCACGAATTCTCTATTTTTCACTTATTTTATCATAACTACAATATCAAAATAAAATAAAATATAAATAATGATTATAATAAAAAAATATGAACGTTATAATTAAAATAAACCTTTATAATATATTATTAAATTAGCTGTTTATAAAGCTATTTAAAAACATATGCCAGAAAAATCTAAATTTGTAAATGCACGATTACGCAATTTCCGCCCAACTTTTCCACTACCCGGCCATCCAGTGATATCTTAACTTCTTCGATATGATACATGACAGCAGCATGAGTTTAAAAATCAGACGACGTATGTTTCCCATAGAAATTGAATCGATGAAAAATGGTCAATTCCGATCTTCACTCCCTCTCTGTTTCTCTTCTTTTCTTTATATCTCGGCGTAATGGAACGCGAAGGTAAACGATAAAAAAAAAACTGGAACAACAAGTTTTGCACTCGGGGCGACGCGGTTGTAAAGAAAAATCGACGAAGAGCGAGAGAGAGAAAGAGAGGGAGAGTATGTTCTCGAGTGATTGACGCGAAAAGCTCCGGAGTCTGACGCGCACGTCGAGTTCAATCCAACCGGTCTGGTCGACCCTTAAAACCGGAAACTCGATTAAACTTCTCGAGGTGAGAAAGCCTTCTGTGCAATCGTGGAACTCGGCAACTTCCGGTTCATGCTCGCTTACTCGACGTCTTAACCTTATAAATGCAATGTCATTTTCTTTTCCACTCAGCTACATCAGAATTCCGCCAAATATCAATTTGCAAATCGAAATTAATTTACGGGCTACTGAGAAACCGAAAGAAAGCGTTTCTTTTTTTATTATCATATATTTTATAAATAATAATCATTTATCGAAATGATTCATTGCAGAGAATCAGAAAAAGAAGATATATATATCTTCGAAATTGATTTTTAACTTAGAATTGAGAATAACAATGAAAAATAATAAAATGTTTAAAAAGAAAAACATTGATATTGAAAAACTCAAACAAAACGAATTTAAAAAAATACAGTCTAAAAGAGTAGTATTGAAATTAACGTTGAAGAAATATTATATATACAGAGATATTTCTTCAACGGAAATTTTAAATTCCATTTCTTTATTTGAGAATCTTTTATTGTAATCTTTTATTTTTGTATTTTTTTTTAAGTACTTTTTTATTCTTTAATTTTTTATTTTTATTCTGACATTTTAATTGTTTAAATTTTAATTTTTGCAATTTAACTTGCAAGTCATGCTGAGAATTGAAGCAGAATAATCGATCTCGCGTGCAGGAAGCAACGAAAATTCATTTGTCGAAAACAATACTTAAAATGGTAAAGTGTAGAGCACCAGGAGCTTCGTTCCCTGTGGATTAATGGAATAAGAATTAACGATGGGTGAGACTGCCCCGAGCAATTTTCGGGGTAACTCGGTGACGCAAACAGGTAATTGGAACGTAAAGTACAAAGCCGGAGAATGCGAAGCTTCCCATCGTGACCCGAACGTGTTGTACGACGCGCTTTAAAAGGAGGCGTTGATGGTGCGGAAAAAAGTGTCACTCTGGCATAAATTAAAGTAGGCCAGTGAGATTCGTTTTTGTGTCAAATATTTTCTGCTTTTTCGGAAAGTTGGTATTCTCGTGTGGCGTCACTACTGAGTTGGTCGTGAATTTCCTTCGCCTCAAGCATTTTTTATTTACACAACACGAACTAACCTTCGACTTAAAAAATATTCACTCTTTTTTGCATTCAACGAAAATTCGAAATTTTTCGAATATAAACATTAATGTATGGATTTTCGTTAATATTATTTATTAATGGATTTATGCAAAATGATCACTATATATAAAATTCGAAAATGATCGAATGTTATATCAACGTACAACCTAAACCAAAACGGTTGGAAACTTACTATTTTTATAGTAGATTCCTTTTATGACGTAAGCATCCACCCCCAAAGGGTTTTACAAAATTATTTCTATAACGTAGAAAAATTGAGGATAAAACATTTTATGAAAATTCATCGTTACAAGTTTTGATTTATATCGCATTTCTATAAGTTGCAAATTAATATTACTTGGAACTCTGATATTTCGCGAATGTACGATATGTACAATATCGGGGTCACTCAAAATTTAGATATATAATGTTTAGTTTGATCTTTCATATAGTGTAAATAATTGATTATCATAAATCTAGTAATATATCAGCTGTATTAAATTTGCTGCAAAACAACTTGAGATTTCCTAAATAAACGTCCTGAAAGTGAGTTAAAGTGTGACAATCGTTTTTCCCTTTTTAGCACATTTAATAATAGCTTTCTGCATGGAAATATTGCTTTCATAAATTGTATACATTTTTCATTAGTTACATCTATGAAAATTCACATTTGACCTTTGGTTAAAAATTCAGAATGAGGTATGGCAACTTGACAAAAAAATCATCCCTCTAGGGGTTGGAAAGCGTTTCAGAAAACAATTACGATCCATGCGGACGAAGTCTCTGACTAGAGAAAACTAGAGAAAAATAAACAAACTCCCAATGTTCGTAAAATTCAAATATACTGTGAAACATTTTTATTTGAAATACG
Source organism: Ophioninae sp. A BG-2022a (assembly GCA_030523105.1). Taxonomy (NCBI): domain Eukaryota; kingdom Metazoa; phylum Arthropoda; class Insecta; order Hymenoptera; family Ichneumonidae; species Ophioninae sp. A BG-2022a. The sequence continues at coordinate 18,986 of JAPYZI010000575.1, forward strand.
TTAATAATATATATATATATATTTTTTTGTTTTCTCTTTTGAAACAAAGAGATATTGCTGGGTAAAGTTCCCCTCGCGATTTTCGTAGTAGAAATAACTGTTTAAACGTACGAGTCATTCCAGGAAAGTTTGACCATGACCCACTTTCAGAATTTTTCTAATTTTCATTAGTTTGTAAAATTTCAATTGCATTAATCGAAACGAAAGACTAATATTAAACTTGAGATTTTTTAATTCCAAAAGCGCCGGCACCATCGGAACAGTTTTTAATTACTAGATACCTTTGGACAAATAAAAACGAAAAGTAAATCAAACGACCAGACAATAAGAGTGTACTATAATTATGAGAAAAAAGAACGGGGACTAAAAAATAAACGTATGTGAAAGAACTAAGAATAAAAAATTTTCAAAATTTTAAAACGGAAAAATAATAGATGTTGGAAAAATACAAAATGAAATGTATTGAAAAACAACGAAAAATAAAAGACGTAGAAAAAAATATAAAATCCAAGGCAAACAAACGAAAAATAAAAAATATCGAAAACTCCGATTGAATTCACAAAGGGTATCGTTTTAACCTGATGCTGGAAGCTCGAAAATCAAAATAATGAAAGATATTACGATAAAAAATGAACGAGTACGCTGAGAGAGCTTCGCATTAAGTGCATCTGTATTGTGAGACGAGTTGATGGCAGAGAGAGGAAGGGAGAGGGGAATATGACTAGCGGAGAAAGTGCGGTAAGAGAAGTAAAAAAAAAAAAGGAGACTTGGAGGGATGACAAGCGAGAGGGAGTCTTTAAGAGAAAAAGCCAAGAGGAAGATAAAGAAAAAAAAAAAGAAAGTAGCGATCCAAAAATCTTCCGTCCACGGGATACTTGTCCCAATTTTTACCGAGCTTTTTTTTCGCATCTCCGTAACGGAATTTGTTCTTGTCCCGATGAAAGGACATTTATTTATAGAAATACAGCACCGTTCGGTTGCGGAGAAGATAATCGATTCGATCCGATTTAAATTTAGCGCCAATAATAAGAATGAGAACTAAAATAAAAAAAAATTGTAAAGAAAACGAGAGTGCCCTCCCTGACCTATTTTCGTTTGCAACGAGGCCACACGAAAGCCCCTCGGTTCATTTTCATTTATCTTATTTTTCTATCGTTTTTTATTTCCATTATCAATTTTCGTTTCATTTTTATTATTGTCTTAATTTCGTTATTAATTTTCTCATTATTTCTATTATTTGTTATATCCATCGTTGATATTTTTGTTGTTATTAATTGTCTTTTCATTTGTATTATTTTTCTATTTTCGTTATCAATTTTCATATCACATCTATTATTTTTCATATTCGTTATTGATCTTCTTTCATTTTTATTGATTTTTATTTTCGATAAATAATTATAAGAAAGAAAAAAATCGATAAACGTATCGTTTTATTTTTTATTACGAGTAAAAATCTTTTCGTCTAAGAAAACAAATGAGGGTGAAATTTGGCCGAATGAAATGCAAAACGCAAATGAAAATATCACAGACTCGAATGGATAGGGATAGAGGCAAGTTTTCTTCATCCCAAATCCTCCAAGGATCAAGGAAAGATGGAACAGTTTATAAGCCCCCCTGTTCGGTGGTTATTTCGAAGGACTCGAGTCTCTGAATTCCCCCTGGATTTATTTTCATCCCTTTGGGCAGGGGCTTTTCGGAGAGCCCAAGAGAGGTTCCCTTCCACACCGTGAACTACACTTATAACCCCTGTACGTGGTGCGCTCTTGTTTTTATCCACAATTCTTTCATCTCGAAATAATCTCGCGAAAGAAAATATTTTTTTTGCTCCACTCGAAATCTGCTAAATCGAATTGGCCGCGCTATTCTTCCTCGAATCCACTATACGTTCTCGCATGCGCGCGTGTATATGAATATCGAAATAATCCATTTTTTTTTTATTCCACTTGTCCTCGATGTAATCTCGCTCCAATTTATCGTCGCATTTCTTTCGTCTCGCTCATTTTTTTTTATTCGCTAGTATTCCAACCCCCCAAGTGAATGTTGTATTTGCGAGGCCTGGAACACCCCTCCGAGGGTTGAGGCTGGTCACGTATCCTCCCCTGTCTCACCGTTTCCCTCTTTTTACGTCGTCGTATCGACTTTCCTGGCGCAGTTGTTGAGGGGCGGTTGGGAGGAGAGGAGGGGAGGGACCCACGAAAAATTTATCGCTCTAAAGCTTGTCCCAAAAAGTACCACCGCTGGCAATCGTCGCGAATTGCTATTTTCACGCTCGAATCGATAAACCAACCAACGAAAAAAAATAACATAAAAATATTTCGAGCACTGTTTGAAAAGTTCTCGGCCTGAACGAACTGAAGCGTAAAATCGGATATAAGCAGATTTTTGTTTTTTTATATACTCTTCTCCAATCCCAATACACTTTTTCCATTGATGTTCCAACACTTCTCTGTCTTTCGATAGCCGGATTCCTTCAAACTTTGAAAAAAATGTTCAGCTGTTTCTATCACTCCTCATTTTCGGTGCAACCTTTTTTATCACCGTTGAGTATGAAGTCGTAGACTTCCCGAATGCGTTATCTATGCCTTCCTCAATTTGGTGCCACACCATATCTTTTTCAACAAAATAATCGATCTTAGCTGTGATTTCAGTTTTTTTGAATTCTCGTACAAACACAACGGATCGTGAATTTGAATAATTTATTGGAAAATAATAGAGCAACGTAACGTATTGACATTTGGCATACTGTTGACAGAAACATGATGCTATCGCGCCAATATAGATTTACTTTTCTACCACCTTAATTTATGGGTGAGGTTTGGAACTTTTCAAACAGCGATCGTAAATTCAAAAGAAACCAAGAACCGCGAAATATCGCTATTATTTTACGATCTGACTGAACGAGGCTCGTCATTGCTTTGTTACGCGGTTTTATGTGCTCCGGTGATCCTCGATATACTCGTTGTAGCGAAAATCTCGAATACTCGTTGCGATATCGTACGAAGCCTTAAGTCCATAATGTAATTGCTCTTAACCCGATTACAGATGAGTCTATAAGACGAAACAGGAGAGAGGCATGGGGGGGGTCGTTATAGACAAAGATCCAGAAGGGCCGCAGGGGCTTGGAACGAGGGAGTCTGGATATAGGCGAGAGCTTTCGTGATAAAGGAATTGCGGTCGCCGCTCGAGTATATTGGATGATGCTAAAACGTCTCTTTCTCCACGCTTTTTCGCCTCATTCTCATACGTGGCCCCCATCATTCTTCCACGACGTCCCACAAATGCTAATCTTTATTCCGGGTCAGAGAAAAAAATAAGGGGGAGGGTGGAACAGTTATACGATCATTCGACATCGTACGACCAATTTTTTTTTCGAAAATGGATTAATGGAATGTGCCAGAGTTACAAATGATCAGCGTTCCACGAGTCTCTTTGAATGTTATGGAATTTTTGCATAGAGAAAAGGAAGACGATTTAGAACACCTTTCTCTTTCTGGACTGGGACTTCCTCTCTGTAGGCTGTAAGCAAATGAAACTTTCATCGAAACGAAGACTTCGATTAATCCCAAATCGCATTTCGATAAATAAAAAATAAAATATCGATTAATCGAAAATAACATTTCGAAAAATGAAAAAATAAATGTTGCTTCATCGAAAATGAAATATCGATAAATCAAAAATAAACTTTTGATAAATCGGAAACAAAATTTCGATTAAAGAACAAATTTCGTTCGATATTGATAATAAGATCCCGGTATTCCTAGAATTACTAGAAGTATGTCAAATGCGAGTTACGATCCTTTCTTTCGTCTACGGAAAAGCAATCGAGTTACGATGAATCGAAAATAACGTTTGGGAACACATGCTGATGATGTTCAAATGGAGTGTAATACCTTTGCGTCATACGGGAAAGAAACCTCCCGAATATTCATGGACCGAGGGAGTAGTGCCTCCTTTTTCTTTTTTTGACCCAACTTCTGGCGGATCGTTGGACGGTTTGTGTACTTTGGAGCAACATCTGGTTTGCTTTTGGTCGGTGCGAGGGAGCTCCGCTTGCCGGGGCCGAGGGATAAGTTTTGCGTCGGTGGTGGGCGCCAAGCGCAACGAATGGTATTTTAGTTGGTATCCGACCGGCACTGGGAACGGTTCGCCGACTTCCCTTCTCCGTATCCCGTTTAGCATCGCGAAACGATGATGGGCGCCGCGCGCGTTAACCAACGAAAGTGAAGAGGATTAAGGGGCTCGCGACGGTTTATTAAAAGCTTCGGGACGAGACGAGACGAGAAACTTTACGGGCAATTATTTATAGTGGCCAAGACATACGGGTGAAAGCTGCGCACTGACCGCGAGTAAACTTTCCCGCTCACAATTCCTTCCATTCCCCTTCATTCGTCCAATCGCGCTATACGGTTTTGTTTCTCAAAATGTGAGCTCTTTTCAATTCTTCTTTCATTTTTTTTTCTCCGAAGTGTAAGCCCTTTTGAACTTTTCTTTCATCCCTTTCCAAATGTGGAGCCAATGCAATTTTTTTTTCATTTTTTCCAAAATGTGAGCGTTTTAGGATTTTTCTTCAAACATTTTTTTCAAGATGTGACCTTTGAACCAGTATTTCTCGGATAAAATTCACCGCTGTGTTCGTGGGTAAACTATTTTTTGTTTATTTTTAATCGGATTAATGAGAGAAATGAATGAGCACATTTAAGGCATCACTGGATGAATCGTCGGACGAGTTCGTCCAAAAACCGATAATAGTTGGGTTATAAGTCTTGATCTTATCGTATGTGTTTAACGTTGCAAATAAATAATTCAATAATAAACTAACACCTAAAAATGTAAATGTCATAATAATTCATGTACCATGATTCTAGGAAGATATAATTCCTCAAATTTCCCAGAATTTTTCGGGCTTTAAAAACTGTTTTTCCATAAGCAACCAGATTGAGTTCATAAGTTTGTAACTACTAAATAATTCAATGAAAAATTATAAAATCATTCACGTATTATTATTCTACGAAAATCCATAATTCTTTAAATTATCAACATTTTTGGTGATTTTGTAACATTCATTTAGTGATACCTTAAAATACCGCGTATGCAAAAAGTAATCGACGAAGTAATCAAATAATGAAGCACTTGTATCGTGGATTGATCGAGTTGAAAATAAAACGAATGAAGGAGTGGATTGGATGACAAATCAATCGATAGGAAGAAAATTGACGAGCTTAAAGTTGTCTTCGAAGGAAGATTGTTCGGGCTCGATTAGATCGCTGGCCCGATCGAACATACTTGCGTCGATTATGAGATTCACATTGATCGGGGAGTCCCCGCGACGCGAGCTTTTCCGAGTGAAGGGATCGCGGAGGGATGAAGGTGAAATGATAATAGAATCGTCAAGTGGTTGAGCATTAGTTGGGGGAAGCTGAGAGAGAGAGAGAGAGAGTGAAAAGGGTAATCAAGATTTCAATCACGTTTTCCCCTGTCTCATCCTCGTCCCGTATCGGTTTGCTACTCATAGACTAGTTTAGATACCGGATCGATAAGGGATGAGATTTTCCCTGTAGCTCGTTTGCCCCGATGAGAATACTTTTTAACTCATTTTCACATTGGCCGAATATTCGTTTCGATAATTTTCTAAAGTATGCATCAATTTTCGGATTTTTCTAAAAATATCAAGTAATTGAGTAAATGTAACAAAATATTGTTTACATAAAGAGTAATTCGTAATACGATACGTTTATTTTAATTTTTTAATTCTGGGTGAAATTATAGCTTTGCAGTTAATAAGATCATATAATATTAGGTATAAACGAAAACCAATATTTTCTTAGAAATTGAAGATTCAATTTTTTTTAATATTGTGAATACGAAATTAATTAAATTCATTTAAGTAGCTGGGTTACACGATGTCAAATGAGTTATCAAATAAATCATTCCCCGTAATCGAAGTTGAGATCTCTCCCCGAAAATGTTTATATTTGAAAACATATTTGAAAAAGTAGTAAGGTAAGAAAGTTACTGGAATAAAGTTGACGAAATGTTTCGTAGATTTTTTAAAACAATTCGTGTGTTTGTAAATTACATTTTTTTTTCGGCACTTATTGTTATTTTTCATGAATAACATGAGAATTGCAAGTATCTCCAGTTTAATGAGTACTAGAATACTTTTTTGATTAATTAACTGTTTAAAATACTTTTAGTTGTAAAACTCATAAGAACAACTTTACTTTCTTTGAAATGGGTGTTTTAATTAAAAAAAAAAACAGTATTTAGAATTACCCTAAACAAGTAATTATTTAATAATCTATTACTTTTATTTATTATTATTTTATTTTATTTATATTTTCATTTATTATATGAAACATTCAACAAATTGATTACGAACATTAGTTTTCGCACAGAATGTTGTATGTATATTTATGATTTTATTTGCTGGAGGTGAGCTTCGATTTTACCCTTCGGAATAAATGTTTGACTTTACCAAATATCTTATATAAAAAAAAAAAGTATTATAAAAAATTAAAAATATGTACAGTAGGTTTTATTTGTAACGTAAGCATTCACGAAAAGAGGATTTTCCGAAATATCCTTAAGGGGTTGAAATTGAGGATTTAAGTCCATGATTTTGTTAAAATTAAATCAACGGAAATACGTACATGGCTTTTCTGCTTAAGGATCAAGAAACCCTTCGTACGTTCGTCAGAAAAAAATGCTCTCAACGATTTTCAATAAATCCTTGATAATTTTTTGTTTGAATTTTTGATATCACGACGAGAGTCGAGGGATACACAAATATGCTCGTCCGTTCGATGTGTTCTCAGGTCAACGGAATTGGATGGAAAATCGGAGCGGGGCGAAAAATCAATCGGCCGTAAAGTTGGGACGAGGAAAAAAGCGAGAATGCGGAAAAAATCAGCACTTCCGGTTGCAGAAAAATGTTCACCAAGCCGATACGATAATCGGCGTAGCAACGAGATTCACATCGAGGAGTGTCGCAAATCGAGAGACCTTTGAGAGAAATCATTTTCTTCGACCCTCGCGAATGTCGTCGTGGAAGTTTAATGTTGCCGTGCGTTAAGGACCCGGGTTAAAGCGAGTGAAAACGCTGTTATTTTTTTTTTCTTCTTTCGCTTTACTTTCGTTTTTTTCCTTCGGCTGAGATTTGCACGCGAATTATAATTTTTTTTTTCGTCTCCATTGTTCGACGATCGCGATTTTCCCATTTTCCGGTTTCTTCTGTTTTCTTCTTCTTACGTCGCAAGTGTTTTTGGAGCGGAAGAACGTGAGCGGCCCATTTCCGGTCCGCCCTCCTGGCGGCATGGTCCTTTGGGCCACTATACTAATCCTTCAAGGAGCTGGCTTCGTTGGTAGGAACGAACAGATTTTACTCTAATGTATTTCACGATGTTTTGCATTTTTCACGTTAAGGCAATACTGGATGGTCTATCGGGCAAAAAGTTCGTCCAAAATCAGGAAATCGTCGATTTTACACGTTTGAATCATGTCCTACATATTTGGACTTATAAATAGATCTTTTTATAATTAATTACAAACGTTTACTTTTATTGAAACAACATTAATTTTTCTTTACTTTAATATTCAATTTTTCATTAATAAAAAGTAATGATATTTTTTGATCAATGAAAATATTTTCATTGTTGATTTTTATAATAGCATTTTTTATATATTTTTATATAATATTTCTGATTTTTAATTGAAGTTTTCATTACGAAATTTTTTCAAGTAATTATTATATTATTTTCAAGAATGTTGACGATTTTTTAATACCCATCCAATAATACCTTAAGGGCTTTTAGTTGTGCTGGGAAAAATTTACGGATTTTCATAATTTTTCAAAACCATATTGATCATCACTTTATTAAAATACATTATACACTATGAGTTAATACACAGTTATAGATAACTTCAATATTCGTTTTGAACAAAAATTGATTACTGGGAGAAATATCGTGGTTGTCACATTTTTAAACATGATTTGGAAGTGTCTAGCGAAATTCTGATTCTAACAAAATATCAATTTTTCGACAGTCCGATTTTTGAGGTTCCAAAAACAATAAGTTTTGTTTTTTTACTCAGAAAATATATAAATTTCGGTTCCAATAAATAAGGAGTTACAACTATATAATAATAATGCCTCAACTATTATAATTATAAAACGTTTCTTGAAAGATTCGAATCGATCGTTTATATCGCTTTCCAAAAATCGTGTTCGTTGCAACAGCACTTTTTGAAAACCTCGAAATACAATTTTTTTTCGTCTTTATACAGTGTTATATATTTTTGAATTCTCCAATTTCCAAGAATTTCTGATATTTTTTTTTATTTCAGCCATTTTTGAAAGTCATTTTCAAATAGTTCGTAAAGAAAGTTACAATTAAAACTTCCACATATTCAACTCTAGCATCTCGACATGACCCCTTAACGCAACTTTGAACATGCAGAACCGTAACAAACGAAAAAAAAAAAATGATTTTTTCCTTTCGAGGGACAGGCTCTACGACAGGAGTTCCAGGAGTTCCGGAGAACATAACGGTCATGTTCCTGAATCCTACGTCGGTCAGAGTCTCATGGAGCACGAGTCAGGTCGAGCAAATTGATAAATACGACGTGACCTACAAGCCCACCGATGCAAGGTGCGTCAAAATTCCTCCAAAGTTGAATCTCCTTTTTATCCATTGGTTTAAATAATTTAAAAAATTCAAAGTACTCGACTATCCAACCATGATTGGACGCTCGATCTTTATAGGTATATTGTCATAACGAAAAAAATAAACTGTAACGTTTCAATGAGCTTTCAACTAAGTTTGACGATTTAAAAAAATCGTAGTTTTTCAAAATTGTGGTTTTTTAAATTAACGAACTCCAAAATTGACGGTTCTCAAAGCTGATTGTTTTTTAAACAGACTATTTCCAAAATCAACGATATTCAAAATTATGATTTTCAAAATTCTGTTTTTTAAATGTAAAGATTATCAGAATTGTATTTTTCAAAAGTTTTTCGGAATTGCGATTTTCGAAATAGTGTTTACCAGAACTGAACATTGTCAATATAGTGGAACAATCCCGTCACTTTGCAAATGTTCGATATCGCAAATATCCAAAATAGCATCATTCGGAACGCAAATATTTATTTTCATTTTATTTTTTTTAATACGTTTTTAACGAGGGCTTTCATCACATGACGATTAACGAGAGCTTTCGCTTCCTCTCCTTGCGGCTAAAAGGAACGATACCGATGACAGGTACAAAAACAAAAAAAAACGAAAAAAAACAGCAAAGAAAATCAGCTGTGCATTTCGGACAAGAATGTGTGAAAATTCATAGTCGATAGTAATCATAAATGAATGGAAAAATAATTTGCAGCATCGATAGACGTGCCTCATCGTGTTCTCCAGTTCCTTTGTTTAATTGAGCGTTATTTATACGTTTATTGTACGTGTAATTCGTTCGTGATCCCCAGTGTTGTCCGGTTCAGCAGAATCGAAAGAATTTAATTTAGTTTTCAAAAATATTATTTTTTTAAATTATTTATTCCTCCTCGTACGCAAATATGACATTTCCTACAAACGGTGTCCACGCTAGTAGCAATTCATTAGAGAGCACTCGTTTTTCGAGCCCTCGGACTGTAACGAGGAAAAAAAAATTTTTTTTTTTAATTCGAAACTTCTCAGATTTTGAGCGACGAATAATCGCGGAATATTGCAGTTCAGTACTTTGGTGAACAAGTTTTCTCGAAATGTCCGCGTGGCGCGAAAATCGCCAAAAAAGGAAAATATGAAAAAAAATTCACGAGACGAAAATTCCGTAGATGACTGGACGAAAAGTGGGAGGAAAAAACAACGCTTGAATCGCGAGTCCTCGACGATAGAAATCGTTTTATCGGAGTGTACACAAAACGTGTACCCGCATGTATCGGGGTGGATCGATATGGCAAATAGGAGTGAGGTTATACCACACAAGCACTCGCATACATTATGTCTGCTTGAAATAAAAAAAAATCACATCCACGTATACGTATATGGAATAAAAAAAAGAGAACGAGCCACGTACACACGTACGATATCTCGAGTAGGCAAACACGAGATAGGCTTATCTGTTTTTAGTAAAATCGGCGTAGACACACATACCCCGTACGCCATGGATTAAAATCGTGATTGGAGCTTTCACAACCGGAAGCTTATCAATATACGTTGTTTTGTCTCAAGGATTTTGCCAATAAATGTTTCATTGCGGAGCATCACCGTCAATATTTACTAACATCGAACCGTTCGAATTTTCACATAAATTTACAGTTACATAATTTACAGTTAATCGGTCACCATCCGAAACAACCAACAAATCCAAACAAAAAAACAATCATTTAAAATCTTACCGAAGTCGAGAAACAAACGTTTTTGAAATTCAATCTCGTTGGCTTTTTTTTGTGCAAAACTCAAGTTTTTAGTTCAATCGAAAGTTAAATTCGTTTTTATAAACTGAAATCTGATATCCTATTTTTGAGTCGAAAAACAATATTCAATAATGATTTTTCAAACATCAATTTAAGGATTCGTGTAAAAACTTAAATTATACGAAATATGAGAAAATGATATCATCATTATTAAATAATTATATCGTTTATTTTTTTCTACTTTTTCTTATAATTATCTCATAAAAAAATATAAGAAAATTATAAGAAAATCTTACAATTATCAATATCATAATTTATATATTGAATTTATATTTTTATAATTTTGACTAATTCTTTAAAGTACAATGTTCATAATCGATTTATTAATTTTATAAGAAACGAATCAAACAACCCTAAACATTATAATTATTAATTATGCGAAGATCAATGCACAGTTAATCGTAAACAAATATTATCCTTTTTTAAACAAAGTTCAAGCTTTTCAAGTTTTGTGATAAAAAAAAATCGTACGTGATGAAGGGTAATAGAAGTCATTTTTGGATACAGCATTTCGAAAACATAATATTTAACGCAAACAATCCCAGGCAGACCCACATTCGTTTTCCTATCTTGCACAAACTATCCTAAATACCTAAAATAGGATTTCCTCGTGGCTTCTTCATCGAGCTTCTTTGTTTAGCCGCGAAGCTACACACTGACTGTATTTTTTTTTCTCCACTTATTGGCATTGCCATTGAATCCGGTGATAAACGTTGTTGCTGATCGAACATATTTCCACGAAAAAAAGCACAAACACCTGAGAAGCTTAACGACATGAAGGGAGGGATTAAATCAAAGGGGAATAGGAGATGGCAACGAGACACAAAGGGCGGTTGAGTACTTCGAAATCCTGATGTGACAACGACGCGGTGCTTAGTTACAGGGTGGTGGCGGTTGTCGCGGGGAACAGCGAGGCTGTCACCCTCAGTGGTTTACGGGCGGATACGCAATATCAGCTGGTAGTTACGGCCGTGAGGTCCGGCAAGAAGTTGAGGAGTCGTCCAATCGTCTTCCGAACCCTCGGTTAGTTGCATCGTGTTATCGTCATACGAGATTTGTTACGAAAAAATAAGGTGACTTCAAGTGTGGAGATTACGTACATTCGATTTTCGATTTTTACGATATCATCCATTCTGCGTATTCAGTTTGTTTCTGATAGATATTGAGGTTAGACGTGTTTCAGTGTGCTCGGGGATTTGTTTGCTATCGAAAACGATAACGCGCCTGCTCACGCATCGTTGCTTGCTCGTGATTGTTTTTAACGAAAAACGAATACGTAATCTTGCCTCGGTCATCGTATTCACCGAGCTTGACCCTCCGCGATGTTGTTTCCGTTCCCAAAACTGAAAAGAGCCATGGAAGATCTCATTTCTCGGAGAGTTCGAGGCCATACGAAAATGCCTATATCAGAAGTTAGAGGGTTGGAAAAAGCGCTTCAAAGGGGACAAAATAGACGTTGATGAATAAATACATATTTTTCGAGGAAACTAAAAAGTCACCTTGCTTTCTTGAACAAACTTCCCGCATTTGTAACTGTTATTTGCAATCGTGGTAATTAACATTTTTTTCGTCAATCATCGTATGGGATTCGCGTTCTTTCATGTTTGCTTGACGATGCTTTTAGAACCACCGAGAACTTCACCGCAACAGGATTCATCGGCGACTGGTGGTGGTGGGGGTCCACCCGTGCCGCCACCACCGCCCTCTGCTCAGCAACCCCCGAATTACTTACAGGTAGAGGAAATCATTGATTTGTCAAAGTTTCTAATCCCATATTGTAGTCGATATAGTATAGTTCCCCGAAGTTTACTCCGCCTGTCACCATCGAGCGGAAATTGCACTTTCATTCACCCTCGTACCTGCCTTTCATCCCTCGCGAGTTCCCCCTTGTAATCGGCTCGAAGTTTTGAACGAAATTTCTTTCATCGTACTTTTATTTCCGGACTTTCACCTCAGAGAAATATCAGAGAATTTTCCTCTGAAATTTCGGAAGTACTTTGATAGTGGACGTTGATGACAAATGGCGCGGGAAAAATTGGCGATTTTCGGGGAAAAACGATTTTCACGAGGAAACTGATTTGGATGGGCTAATAACGTTTGGTGAACTTCGGCAGATTCGCGGTGTCGAAGTTGGCATAGTGGTACTCGTGCTGATAGTGTGGGCGGGTGCGATCGCGTTGTTTTTCAATCGTTGGGGAAAGATTCGTATGCTGTTGCCGTATCAGCCCGACTACAAGGAGCAATTGAAGGTACCAGGGACCGGAGCTTGCGCAGCGGCAGCGAACGCCGCCTGCCCTCAGCACAGCAGTCAACACGCGTGCTCTCAGGTAATTCTCATTTCGTAAAATTTCCCCCTCGGGTATCTGCCTCTCGCGACGCGTACTCGCATACGAGAAATACAAAAAAGGAAGGAACGCTAACGAGGGAAACTTCCTGCACGGATCGGATAGCGAATATCAAAAAACATATTCGGGAACTGTCCTTTTTCGAGAAATTTCGAATTCGACTTTCAAAGTCATACTTTTACGTGTCGTCATTGGGAGAAGAATTATTTCCGTTGAAAATTAAATTGATAGACATTTTTATTTCAGTTCAATGAATTCAATTTTAATTAGCATTGTATTAAAATTTTAATTGATCATTTATTTTAACGAATTAAGAGTAAATATTCATTTAATTTTTATAAATAAATATTAATTATTAATATTTATTTATTATGCGTTTCCATACATAATCATAAATTTTGCATACATTTCCGTTGACAATCAGGCTCAAATGAATTTGTATCAAATTTAAATGAATGTTTGTTTAAATGTAATAAACTAACTTTTAATTTATATTAAATAGAATATATCAATATGTCATTTAAATAAAATACAAATAAACAGCAATGTTTATTTGATATTTTATTTTGAGGGTAATATTTTTTTTTAATACGATATCATTTAATGATTAATATTCGATATTCAGTTTAAGTTGACATTTACGTTTAATGAATAAAAAAAAACTATTCATCGAAATCGAAGATAAGTAACGTTGTTTATTTCGGCACGTAAATTCAATTCCCTGATTTAAGACGGTACGAAATATTTTTGCGTGGAAGCGAGAGGAGCGCGTTTCGAAAATTTTTCAACTAGCACCGCGAGTGGCTTTTTGATGCTTCTTCTTTCCTCCCAAAGCAATTTTCTGGTATAGCTCTCGCAAGTACACGCGTACAAGCTAATGTTTTTAAATCGCTCCAATATCAACGTACGATAACAGAGGGTGGGACACTTCGTAATGAAAAAAAGAAAAAAAAAAACGAAAAAAAGAAATGCATTTTTTTTAAGAACGCACGACCCGATGTTCAAAAGAAAAACACGAGAGGTAAACTTCGCGCAAAGTAAAAAGTGACAAAGTCAAAGCTGATCGAAACATCGAAGCGATAGTGACAGTACTTTTTTTATAATGGTTGAAGAAATTCAATTGAAAGACCAAAATTGCAACGTAAAACAACCAGGTAATGACTACATTGTCGGATATGGTGATGCAGTGCGGGGGAGGGGGTTGCTGCGTATTGGAACACTGCTTTCATTATCCACGAAGAAATCGCGAACCACGAGAGTGCGGCTGCCAATTCGCTCTACTTCACAGGGCGGACGTCGCGTGACCATCGGTACTTAATTCAATTAGAAACAAATAATGTGAAACAACTATGAAAACCGTATCATCATTTATCAAAGTCTCAAAAAAAAAAAAAAAAAAGAAAAAAATACAGATAAAAAACGCAACGTCATCGAAACATTTTCGTTTTTTATATTGCGTTCGTTCGTTATTGTTTCTTTTTTTGTTTGTAAATAAATCGAATTGTAAATTATTTGTCATTTTTGTACATCACGTTTTTTTAATTTTTTCTTTTTTCGTGTCTGATAACAAACGAACAAAAAGAACCACGGTCTGCACTGGTGTCAACACGCTGCATCTCAGCACGCTGACATATCTGTAAAATAACGTGACAAAAAAAAAAAAAATACATTTGGTGGGAAAAAAGATCCGAGAGTCAAGTGGAAAAATCCGGTACGATCGGACGAACCCTGCGTCCCTGTCGTACATACGAAAATCGAATTTAGGCTCGAGCGAATTATAATTCTGCTTAAACCCAAACAAACGTTGAAAAAAAAAAAAAAAATGAAAAACGTGCAAAAAACAAGAGGAAAAACGCAAAAGACACTCGTACACGCGTTTGAAACACGGCTGTTTTATTTTATCATTCGTATACACGGTGCACCTCCGAAGTGTCATTTTTGCGAAACTTGTCACGTAAAAAAAAAAAAAAAACAAACGAGAAAAATCGTGCAACACGAGCCAAAATTGTGCAACGGTGCGCTATTTTTCTACGGCGTACTTTTATTGTCACGTATTGCGAAATCACGATTTTCTCAAGCACACGAAGGTTTTGCGGTGCACGCTTATTCGAAAATAACGAAAATTCCTCGATCGTCTCCCACTTTTAACACGAGAACGGGACGACGAGGAGAGAGAGAGAGAGAGAGAGAGAGAAAGAGTGAAAAATCGAGGAAATAAATATATGCAATTTTCAGCAGTGTGAACGAAAATAATTGCGACGTTGAAGTTTGCAACCTTGAAGTGCAACGAAATTAATTATGTTCTCCATATCATTCTCTTTTCTCCACCAATTTGTATCGTAAAAATATCTTCGTCAATGTTACATATTCTCCCGAGATATTTTCGACTTCTGATAAAAATAACATTTGTTTTATAAATATTGGAAGAGAAAAATGAAAAATGAACAACAAAAATCGTTGCACACTAAAAATGCAATTTTCAGCGTCGTAAAATAATTTGCAAATCGATCGATGTTCCGAGCTCGTGAAACCCGCTCAGTTCGTTGCCTCAACGAGACCCTTGTGATGAATTTTGTAGCATCTGCACTGGTCGAATCATCACGTGGATTCGGTGGACAGTGGTGGCGGTGGCGGTGGTCTCGGATGGCCCAAAACACCGAGACAACGAGTCAACAGCGCTATCGACGTCGCTGGCTTTTTGTCACAAGTAAGAGCATCGGGGAATTCAAATAAAAATGTAAAAAAATAATTTAAAAAAACAAAACAAAAAATAATTTACATGTAAAAAAAATATTTCTAAAAACAACGCGTTGTTATTTAAAGTACTAAAAAATCGAATATATTTTTGTTTTCTTAGTCTCCAATACGTGTCTATAAACGAAGACTTGGGATCCAACTTTTTAAATATTTCATAAATTTGACCATTTCAGTTTCATCAACCGTATTTAATTCGGCAGAATAGCAATTAGAGCAATTATTATTACGTTAATACTCAGGTTTTAGAATTTTGATTTACGAAATGTAAAGTTATATTGCAGTTATTTAAATACAGTTGATACGTTAATGAATTTTCGTTAATTGGATATTGTATATCCAAGTCTTATTTATGGATAAAGCTTCAAGCTTTTGTCTGTACTCACATACAGTATAATTTGTAAAAAAAATATCTTCAATTTTGTGCATTAAATAAAAACTAATTTTTCACACAAATAATGTTCATAAAATGAAAAAAAAAAAAAAACTATTACTTAGACTTTGCATAGAATAAATTATTTACATCGAATTTTCCCAGATTAAAAATATATTATATTTTTAATCTTTAATTGATTCTATTACACGATAGTTTGAAAATTGTTACGATAGTTTTTTTTTAATTTCTAAATAACGCATTATCAGCGCATAGTCGCATGTTTGCAAAATTCGTAGATTTTTCGTTTTGCGCGAATAAACAAAAGCTCGTGAATAAAAAGAGGGATTTTCCGATACGGATTGGTGACGAACTTTGTTTGAATTGTTCAGGAATTTCTCCGCCGACATGGGTCGACCTCGAAATTGTGTCGCAAGGTTCGCAGTGCAGACAATTTGCCACTGGAATCGGGGAGTCGTCAACACCACCACGATCACGATCATCATCATCATAACAATAATATTAATAACAATCAGCATCAAAACGATCGAATCAACGAGGGTAGCGACGGGAGTCAACATCGTAATTCACGGGACGAGGGTATCGAGACGGATCGCGAGACGTTTATGTTGACGAGTCAAGAGGACGCTGATAAAAATGGGGAGGACACTGCCGAGTCGAAGAGGCAGAGCAGCCTCGAGAGTAATCCCCGCGACGACATCGAGACTTCCCTCATCGAGGCCTCTTATCAGCAATTGTCACAACAGCCGGCATCCTCAGCGAGGTGAAACAATTGTATTTGGTTTATCGTCTTTTTTTACCATCCCCACCCTTCCTCCACATTTGTTTATCGTTTTTCACATTAGCCGTCATATTTGCCGGGAATGTTGCGCTTTTGACGAAAATCCTTCGCCCGGAAATAGGACTTTCGGAGAAAGGCAAATGCCTGGGGCGAGCATGTTGTAACATTCGTAGGTAGAATTTACGAATACACGGGGCAAACGAAGCGAACGACCCCTCGTCAGATAATTTCGTTTGCTCGTTGTTGTTCGTTTAACGAAGGGATTCGCCGTCACTGCCGACAATTTCGACCGCCCCGTCCTCGTCATTGATCGCGAGGCGGTTCGGTGGATGGCGAGTCGGCGGTAGTCACGAGTACGTCAGATGTCCGGTCAAACAGCCAGCTTCCATAGACGAGAGGTAAGCCCCTGCGTCAAAATTTCTCAAAACTTCCCGAACCTTAATCCAAGTTGAACTTCGATATTAACCGGTATCGTTCGGTTTCATGTTTATACCGCGCAACCTCGATTCAACATCCCGCGATACATCGAAGTGATAAAAACAAATTGAACACGCGAAATTTTCTTGCTCGAAACATTGTTACACAATTATACATTATTGTTCATTTTTTTTACATATGGAATTTTCTTCTTTTTTTCTTCAACCGATGAAATTTTGTTTATTATCTTAAACACTTTGAACTTTTTTTTATTTTTTTGTAACACAAAACCATCCTCATTTTTTTGTTCACTTCTTTGAACGCATGCAATCTTTTTAACACGTGAACACGTGTTCATTTTTTTTTTTACCAAGAAATTTTGTTCATTTTTTGAACACATCAAACTTTGTTCATATTTCAAACACATGACAATTTTAATTACTCGGAAAGTATTGCTTTCCGTATCAGTAAACAATTCGGCCTTATCTAATGCAAATGAACTCTATTTTTATCCCTTACAATGAATGTATCGACTTTCCACTCACCCGCCGTATATTGAACGAACATATACGACGTCAGTTTTTATTGTTTGTTTCGTACGATAGTTTTTCGCGTCAATTGACGTATGTCGAGTTGACTACGTGGCCCATAATGACGCAACGAATCACTCCATCCGAGATACGTTCTCGATTGATCTTAAACTTGAGCCGGAAATTCCACAATCTTTCCTCCCCTTTTGCGGATCAAAGTTGGGAGTAACCTCGACGCGAGAATCGAGTAAATAGTGGCTAACGAGAATCGTTGGGCCGTCAGGGTTTACAGAAGATCGTGCGAGCCGGATTTCGCTCGGATCGGTCATCATCATCATCATCAGCACACAACGGCGACGGTGAATACGATCGTGCAGCCAGTCTTGCCGCATCAACAACAGCCGCAACCCAATCATCATTATCATCATTATCATCATCATTATCCTCATCAATATCGCCTCGACGGCAACGAGAGACACTCGAAAAGCTTCGACTACTCTTCGAAGCGTAACGTCGACACGGCCAACCCCGATAACACCCAACACTTTGGTCTACCGATTTTAAGCATAAGCGAGCCCAGCCCACCCGACGAGAGAGAACGCCTCGACGATTATTTGTAGGATTTGCTCGCCGAGGAATTCTTCAAGGAACTCCTCGTATAAACTAAACGAACCGACACATTAAATTCTTGTATTTCAATTTACTTGGCTTTGTCAATCCCTCCCTCGTCCCACCCTTTTCCACCTCCGTCCCTTCCACTTCCGCCATTATGGGGGGGGAGGGTAAAAAAATCGATTTTTTTCTGATATAACTCATGAAGAATATTTTTGGAAAATTTGAAGTCATTACGAGCAAAACTTTCCGAGTTATAGACAATTGAGTCTCCGGGCGATCGATCCTTCTGACCGTCACTGAGCCTTTCAATCGCGTTTATCTCAAAAGTTTTTTTAAAAATCGGTAGTAGTCAAAATTTCTTGAAAACCTTTGGACCGATTTCCTCTAAACTTTGCACACTTCGTTTACATGCTAAATACTAGGTTCCGAACGAAGGATTTTTTGTATTTTTCAATTGCAACAAATTTTTTCATACAATGAAAGAGTAATTTGTTGGAAAAATAAAAGTTTTTTTTATTGCACCTTCACAAAAAATTCAAAAATGAATATTTTGTTGATTCCTTCGTTTAAATTCAAGATAAACTTACGTACTAAAGAAATCTTTGTGGTTTTTTAATTTCGGATAAAGCAATCATGAGTGATCCTGATTACCGCATCGAATCTTTTTTTTTTTATGTAACTCGGTTCTCACCATTACCACTGGCTCAATTTTCAATATTTTTAAATGAAAATTTAGGAGAATATTCGTAGATTAATACTTAATAATGTACAATATATTTACAAATATTAATGAATAAGGTGCTACGAAAAAAAAAATTACAAAAGTATACTTTTGTTTTTCGTATCTCAGACCCTTGTACCCCCTTAACGGTAGCGTCATTTTTATATGCATTATCGCCAAATTTGATATCCCTAGCTTGCTTGTCGCATCACGTGTTAAATGCATCGAAAATGGGATTACTTTTGGGGGAACGATTAATTCGGGATCACAGAGATATCACGTCCAAAGCCAAACCTCGTGACAAACAAATTCATCATCTTCCGGCGGCGATTTGTTTTTTTTTTATTTGTTGGTGATTTTTTATTTAAAGACCCGAAATGTACAAGGTTAGTTCGAAAAATAAGGTGGATATATAAATAATTCTCGGGAATTATTGATATATTTTCACTAGGATATAATACACATTGAGCCAGCGCTTTTTCCAATCGTCGTAGCACTCGCGATATGAACTTTTTGTTGCGGTCTCGAGCTCTCCCAGCTTTGCGGTCTTTATCTCCTAAATCGTGGCGGATTTCCATCCTTTCATGGCTCTTTTCATTTTTTTGAACAGAAAAAAACGTCTGAGCATGAGCAGTCCAGTATTGACGATCATTGTTGCTCGTTCGTGATTGTCGATTGAAATCGATAATACACCTGCATTATCGTTTTGGTTAGCAAAAATTCGCCAAGAATACCAAAACACGTATAACCTCTACATCTATCATTGGTCGGATAATCGTTCTTCTTTTATCGGCTTCTCACGAGCGAAGCCTGTCCCTCATCTCTGTCATTTTCGTTTCGACGTATTTTAACTTCAATGTTTTTACGAGTCGAGTACGTATTTACGCAACGTACGTAGTACCCTTGTTTTCTTCTTTTTTTTTCTTCCTTTGGGACTCTTTGGGAGGGTGAGAGGGGGGAGAGAGAGAGAGAAAGAAAAAGCTCATAGTAAAGCAGAAATCAATAAGACAACCTTGCCTCCTACATTCGTCGTTAAAAATTAATCTGGAACAAAACGAGAGGAGCTGGTAAATACGATGAAAAGATTTTCCACGTAAACTCGATTATTGCGTTCCCCCCCCCCCCCCCCCTCTATCTCCCTCTCGAAATCTCATCGCTTATTCATTTTTTCCAATTTTCCCTTCATCCTCCATTTCCATTTTGTAAATAGTCCAAAATAATCGATCCAATCACTATAACTAACGATGTACGATTTTTGATAACTCGAATTATCAACGATAAATCGAGGCGACATTTCTCTCAGTATCATACGTTAATTAAACGTTAAATAATAATGATAATCACATTTAAATGGTAATAATGAAATATTCGAGCATGATTTATGCAAATATTTTCTAGGTATGTGGACGTATGAGGGCGGAATCGAAGAAGCGTTTAACGATTAAATACATACATATCGATAGTTCGGGCTGACGGAGAGAAACCGAAGAAACAAAAATAAAAACACTACAGTCCCTCATCGAACTATCGACATAAAAGTGCGAATAAAAGATGCTCGTGGGAAAATTCAAATTACGATGCTTCACGTTGCGAAACAAAACGAAAAAGAACTTTAACGAAAGAAAAAAAAAAAAGAAAACCGAAAAAGGGGAAACAATAAAAAACGTCCGCGAGGTGCGCGGACGATTTTGCGATACCTTAGCTTTAACGACGAGACCAAAAGTTTAAAATGAAATAAACATTTAAAAAAATACATTTTAAAAAATAGAAACAATAGCGAAGATACGAGGCAGAAAAGATATCACGAAAAGAGCTATTCTATTCTATCGTACGAAAGCACGGGAGGATTATGCAATTATTATTATTATTAATATCATTATTATTGTCATCATAAATAATTAACGAAAAAAAAGACACTCGAAATCAAAACTATTTGCCGCGTCGTATCCTCGAAATTTTTAAAACTATTTGTGTGTCTTGCCATCAATGAATGTTGACCAAAGTAATGATAGTATTGATTGTATTAACGCTGATTACGATAATGAACGAAGCGTCGCTAGATAAATTTTCGTCGCGACGTAATATCAAAGAAGAAAACGAAAAAAAAAAAAGAAAATATGTAATCGCGATTTCTTCCGTATACAAAACGCTGTATACTTGGGTGCGTTAATAATAATGCATATCTGAAGGCATACACACACACACACACACACACATACATATATATATATATATTTATTTATAGATACGTAAATATAATAATTATTGTACGTACCACACTCGTGCAACACGGATATTGGATATCCCCAATGTATTCGGGTGTTTGTACAATGATTATTACGATTCGAAAAGCCGAGAATAAAAAGTCACATTTTTAATGATAACATATTAAATCTTCAAAATTATATGCGACGTCAATCGCTCAATCGAGCGTTGCTGAATCGTATCAAAGAGATCGGCAGCCCTCGATGATTGACTCGTTCGTTCGCAAGTATCGGTATTTAATATGCAATACGATTATTAGAATTTGAACGTGTATTTTTTAAGCGAATCCCTATATAAATGAAACTTTAATAACACACATGCATATATATCAGGTTGGAGAATAAGTACATAGGGTTTTTATATTTTCTTTTGTTTTACGATGATATATTTTTTGCTTCTTGACGAAGTGTATAATATTCATTCTATATAGCTCTTCCTGCTTTACAAAATTGTGCTGATCGTCTTTTTTTCTTTTTTTTTTTGAGGAGTTTAATTTTTTATTACTTTTGAGGCGTAGAAATGGAACATTAAAAGGCAATATTTTCGAAACCTGCTCTTCTTCGCTTTTCATCGAGGCAAAAAAACTGCCAAAGCAGCTCGGGACATTTGCAACGTCGAAAATGTTGCTTTTTATCTCCTGGTATTCCATTTCTAAGCCTCAAAAGTAATACCAAATTTAATTACTTAATAAGACGATTAGCACAGTTTTGTGGAGCGGAAAGAGCTCTATCCGATGAATATTAATTATAGTTTGTAAAGCAGCAAAAGAAAAAAACGTTGCAAAACAAAAGAAAATATCAAAATGCTACGAACTTATTCTCCAATCTAATATATATATATATATATATGGAATCCTGACAAAATGAATACGCAACAAGGAATAAAATATGAGTTTGAAGTTTGGAACGTTAGGATGCAACGAAAATGATTATTTATCAATTTCTCGATTTTCTAAATAAAAATCGCTGGAGAAAGACTTTATGCAAGTCTCATTTAAAAATTAAAGATTCTAGATTCCTAAGTGAGACTGGAATTGAAATCGCCGCCCGAAAAAAAAAATATGGTAAAAAGAAAATTTCGTAAAATCCCGAAGAAATGAAAACACAAATGAAAAAGAAAAATTATTGCGTCACAAAGATTCAAACTTCAAGCCCAAGAGAAATTCTGCTACGTGAATAAAAATTGAATAAAAAAACAAAGACGAGCGAAGAAAAAGAAAGATTCCACTTGACAAGTATGACGCGGAAATACAAACGTCGGAAGAAATAACGAAGCTTGTGGAGAGCCGCGCTGAAGAGAAACAAAACGACCATTCGTCCACTTTTACGACTCTTAGTACTAGGCACGAGTCCCTCACAATATTTTTTTACGAAAAAAAAAAGAAAAAAAATTCGGGAAGAAATGAAACGCAACGATTTGAGGAACGTGGGAAAACACGGGGTAAAATAGTCATGAAAAACGGTAAAAGGAACGAATCTCTGGCTATAGCGTTTATCAACAACGAGGAAACATTTCGAACGACAGTTATTCACTATTTTGTCGTAGAACTTTATCGAATCGAAGTTAACACGAATAAATAAATAATTAGCTAGTGGCAAGGTAAAAAGTAAAATACGGAAAGGATTCGCCTCCGAACGACGACAGGTTGGATCGTTGTGTGCGGCCTCGAAATTTCACTATTAAACAAACGTTACGAGTGATTATAATTTTTAAACGATTCGTTTCTTCCTGCACGCTCGATTCTGCACGAGGGAAGACCAATCGGAGTGTAATCCAGATGGGAATTTGCATAATTGACGCACGCACATAAAACTTTCCGGCATAAAACTGTAAGGGACCAAACAATGGATGAAAGCATTGCTTCGTTCACAGCCAGGGTTGGAATATCGAGGGTAAAAAACCGATGAAAAAACAAACGACGATGGCAGCACAAGCGTACACACACCCATACACCACACGCTCATAGCAAATTCTATTTATCTAAGGTTCGCGAAGAGAAAAAATAAAGAATGGAACCACTTATTATTGAATCCGGTAATGCTCATTCGTACGTTTGGATACCGTATTTGCAATGCTCAGAACGACCTTGGTCAAAACACACTGTTTTTTCTCGTACGTATACGCTCATCCATCATACACACGGACAGATGTATCGAATGCCCCGTTGAACGATCAATTATTCAAGCAACGACGCAAAACACGCTCTCACTAGCTGTATCTCTCTTTCTCTTCGTAAATTCTTCCCCATTATGCCTAACACCCAACTTCGATTCGCCGTACGAAAGAACGACCAAAATTTTCGTTTCCATCATGATAAACGAAAAAAAAACACACACAGGGACACGCGAAAACAAAGAATCACCGAATTCGTCAATTACGAATTTCGTATTAAAAAGTAAGAGTGCGCAAGAAACAAGCGGAGGGAAAAATAAATGCTGTCAATTACAAAGAAGTGGTGGACGAGAGTGAAGAATGTATTTGAATTTTCCCCGCAAAATTTATTTATGACGAGCGAAGAAAGTAGTGAAACAAAAAAGGTCCAACGCGAGAATCAAGTACAGTTCTGAAACATCAACGAAAAAAATAAAAACGAAGAAAAACTAGAATTGGTCGAACGGAGAGTACGTTGAAAACGATCGAGGACTTTTCATTCTCCTGAAACAATTATTCACGGAATCGCTGCATAGAGGGACTATTTTTTGTACCTGTAATAATGATACGTGTGTACCGAAAAGGCAATGTACTTGGTTATATGTGTAAGGGTGTACGCGATTAAAAGAAAAAAATAATGTCGATGAGAGATGCGATAAAAAAATGAGAAAAAACGATGAGAGGATAATAATGTAAAAAGAATGTCCTTCGTGAACGTTTAAACTAGAGGATTGTTCCGATCATATTATTGTACAATTCTTTTTGTATGCGTATAATAAATAAACAATATCTTCGATAGATCATGCAAATTCCTCATCTCGAGAAAAACAAAAAAACAGTCAGATGCCTTCCAATCGTTGTTTCATTAAATATTCTTTTTATTTTCTCAATTACACGAGTTTTTGTTTACCTTATATCGTACATTGCGACGCAAAAAGTGGATACTTTTAATGGATATGGTTACAATTGTTCAACAGGCACGTATTAAAATAGATCGTTCTTGTGTTCCAGTTTCAAAAATACTCCGGCCTGTCCTCTTCACGGAAATCGATCGCCGGCAGACCAATTCGTTCGTCCGCCTAATTTTTATTCTCTTTCGATCAATCGCGCGTATGTATTATTTACATGTTTATCAAACTTTTTTTCAACGCGCTTAAAACCCTTTCGTCGCCACGTTCAGATTTTTTTTACAATACTTCAAAAGTACTTTCGGCATTCGGGCAATGTCCCAATTAATCGAATAAAAATTAAAACAGAAAATCGCGCTCATATACATATATATATATATATATATATATATATATATACATTCATATATATATAACTATTATATTTTGTACGTACATTATTGTAGAAAATTGCACTCGCTTTTCGCAAGCGAAATTGCACGAGCTGTAACCCCCAAATCACAGCCTTGTTGTAAAGCGAGAAGAAAAAATAGGAGAGAATAAGAAGGTATTACGAATTTTCCCAAATATTGAAATCTTCGCGAATACAATTGGATTCAACATTCAATCGAATCGCACAAGAGAGCGAGTCTAATTCATTGGCGGTCAGTACTCTCGTTTCGAAAGAAATTTAGGAGATAAATAATGAAATATTCGTGCAAAGTACTGTTACACGTTTTCTTAGATTATCAGTTGCTTCAGAATTTGACCGATCGCGGTTACTTGAAAAAAAATAGAAATAGTAGTAGTGTGATTTTCCCTCGAATATCGAGAACTCGTGAATGCAATACGATTCGTTCGGATAATCATTCCGTACTAGTGACCTTCCAATAAAGCAGTGAACACTTACAGCGTACGAGTGTGCGCGAATACCTCAATCTTGGTATAAATCAGGGCAACACGAATCGTGATTGTATTCCCGTCAAAGGATCGAAATTGAAGTCGATCCTTTTGTTTCTAGAGGTTTACCGTGTTCGTGTAATTCCAAGGATGTCAGCCCTGAGGTTTGACAGTATTTTTCGGTTCCCGTAAATGTACAGGACTTGCCTGAAACTCCCCCTGTCCGACCATGCTCGTTTGTTCCGTATCATAGTCTGAATGAAGAGATTCTCCCCTTGAACTGTCCAAAGTGAGATCAGATGCGGCTCTTTCGCTATCACCAGTAACATCGGTAGTCGCTTTCAACCGTTCGGTTAAGAGCGCCCAGGGATCCTCGAGAAACCATTTGAGATTGACGTAATGTGACAAGTCAGCCTTTCCGCGTTTGTTACCCCTGTGAAAATTCTGATAAGCCGCCAAGCGGACGCGTCAGTTGTTACGTTGCGTGTAAGAGTAATTGTGGCGAATAGTATGCGTCCGTGGAGGTTATGGGGCGCTTACCTTGTGATTACCCCGGTAATGATTACCGCCGTTCTTGTAGCGGGAGGACGCACGATTATTTTCTCTCGGAGAACTGTTGCGATAATTGTTGAAGCCTGTGGAGGCGGGACTCGTCCAATTTCGATAATTCCCGCGTGTCGGAGTTTGCCAATTACCGCCCGGACTCGACCAATTACCACTGGACTGGCGATCGGTCGAGAAGCTTTGGCTTGGGCTGAACGGAATATAATCATCTCCGCAACTAGGCGACGACGAATTTTCACTATGATTCGGAGTGTAAACAGTGGAATTTTTTACGCGAGCGTAACCTCTACCCGAGCTACCACCGGATTTCCATCCGAAGTTCGGATGCCCGTTTCCTCGCGGAGTGCTGAACGGTGATTTTCGCATATTTACCAAGATAACAACACAAATTTGTACGGTGTTTATACTATTTTCAACTTTAATTTCACGAGCAAGCACGAGAAGAACGGGATGGAGCAAAAGATGTATCGTAAAGCGACGCGACTGACAATGATGCGGTGGTGGCAGCGACGCGAAGTTCTCGGGGGCGCTAGCATCGCCCGCTTGGAAAAGACATGGCGCGCCAGCAAACGGCCGAATGAAATCTCTTTCGGTTTAAAACAGAATCTAGTCGGTATAAGTTACCGAGGGAGGCCTGGACAATAATTGATGAGACGTAGAGCCTGAGACCGTCCGATAGCGCGAGCGTCGCGCTCTGGCTCTTCGGTGTGGTCCCTCTCTCCTACGATTCATGGCAACGCGCGTGCGCCGAAACACTCCCGTGGAGTCTCGCGCGTCGTACTTCGTGTGTAGCCAGTCGCTCGCAGAGCCTCGTTTTGTGCGTGTTGTTTCGCTCTCCCTGTCCCTTCCAATCCCGCTACTATAACCCCAAAAGTCTTTGTTAGTTCGCAAAAACGGCCGCCTGACAGTACACTAATCCGTACGCGTAAATACGGAAGCGCGCGGGTACAATGTACGTTACACGAAAACAGATATAAACAAGTGCGCGGTGAAAAATTTGGTGTGACCGTGTGAAGGATCAGTGCATTCGATGATAGAGAGAAAAGGGAAGGAAAAAAAGAAGTGAAAAATCGCGATGGACGGGTCGGTACCTGTTGCTGTTGCCATTGCCGCATCAGCGAGAAAACCCGGTGCTGCATCGGTGTTACCCCTCGCGTGGTATTCCGTCCTAACCGATCCGATTATTTCGCGTACGTGAAAAAGAAGAAAAAAAAAAAACAAACGCAACGATCCGCGACAGTTGGCCAATAAATTTCAGTTCCCCCGTGCATTCTTCGAATCGGCCAAACAAATCGATCGAGAAGAACGGGGAAAGGGGAAATGCGGTGATCCGTCTGGGTTGACGCGAGCACGTCAAATACGTGCGGGCTGCGCATCCTGGACGCGCCGTTGTGTATACATCGCCAATATTTTTGCAGTGTCGCGGTCAAAGCCGAGGGAATAAATAAAAGTATTCTGGCGACAGGACACGTGTTTGCGTTTGGTTTCCGGTCATTTTCTACTTCCCCTTCCCTCTCCGATCCTGTCTCTCCTGTCCGAGCGAACATTTGGCCGTTTTCACGCGGTGACTTTCAGCCAGTAACGAAAAAAAATATTTTTTTAAAATATTCACGACGTTCGTGATGGGGATCGTGCATAGTCGTTGCAGTAACGAGAGTGCCGGGAACGTCGACGTCGTCTCGCGGCCCGGCTCCAATATCGGGAGTGGCAACAATGTCGGTGGTGTCTCATCGGGAATGCGGGACGGTCTCAAACTGCTGAACAGCTCTCATCACCAGCATCAACAACAACAGCGACAATATTGTCAGCCTACAAGCTTGGGCATAATGAGCGGCGGAGGTGCGAGCCTCGGTGGGCCGCACACGAGAACCGGAAGCATCAGAAGCGCACCGAGGCAACCGATGCCCGACACCGGCGAGCTCGAAAAGCGATTCACCAAAGTTTTGGTGAGATCCCCCATTTTCCCTATATTTTTTATTTCTCGGTGCTATTCAACTTTGATTCTCCAAATTAGCAACGATACTCGCTAGATTGAGGTTAGGTTACCGCAAAACCGCGATCTTTTGACAGACCTCGAAACTTTCGCGTACCGCGCCATTCCCTAGCGCCGTAAACCCGCAAGAAACGCAAACCTCTCCCCCGTGTTTACATCTTTTCGCGTATACGTTCCCTTCGAGTTCCGTAAAACGAATGAGTCCAAATTTCATTTGCCCGATCTATGCGTTTCGCCTCTTCGTTTGTGCGGGGAACGAAAGTTTGCAGAATAACAAAACGATCGTTGCACGGGAGTTTCGCGAGAATGAAAAAAAGACAAAAAAAAAAAAAAGGAAGAAATTATGAAGCTGGCAAGAACACGAGAGACGGGGAAAGGGTTTGATGCGCGTTGTGTATACACACCGCTATAATATAACGTATAACTTACGAGAGATAGGTCCCATATATTATACGTTGTATACGTCTGTACACGTGTGTATGTGTAGGTATTTTTTTTTCGCGTAAATCGAGAGAGTGAGGGCGACGGAGGGCAACAAAGCAACGGGGGCCTATATATATATATATATATATATATATATATATATATATATAACGGATGGTGAGAGCGAGTGTGCTCGTTGATACGGATCAGCCTACGAGTCACGTTACAACGCCGCCTTCTTCTGATGCTGCACGGTGCTTCGGGCTGTGCAACAACCACGAACTCTCCTCGCATCGCGACGGGCCGCACACGCCGTCCTCGCACCATCTACAAGATAGAGAATGGAAATAAACGCTCTGGCGAAAATCCGCGTTGGCCTCATCCCTCGTTATCCTCTTGATTGTTGTCATCAATCTTGTCACTCGTGTGAAACAATGAAAGGCGTCAAGCTATTGGAAGTTGACTTTTGGTTGGAGCGGCCGGGCGAGAGAGGGGGGGGGTTTGGAGGCTATAACTAGACGAAAAAAAAAGAGGACGATTACGAGAGACAAGTGCGAGGCGAATATATGTATATAACTGTAGACTCGGGTACTCAACGAAAAGAAATCGCACGCTTGTGAACGTGCTTTCCAATTATGGTCAACGATCGGGTGCACCGTCACAGTAGCAGACGGAAAAGAGAGGGAGGGAGTACACTAAAGGGAAAAGTATTGAGTTGCGTTTGTGCGTACGTACGAGGTATTTTCGAAAAATAAGGTGATTTTTTTATTTTTTTTAAATTATTTTATTCGTCAATATTTATATGTTCTCTTCGAAGTAATCCCCTTCGGATGTAATTGTGCGAGGCTTTTTTCCAATCCTCGAACCATTTCTGGTATGCGCTTTTTCGTACGGCCTCGATCTCTCCCAACGACGCGATCTTTTTATCTCCTCAATCGTAGCGAACCTCCGTTCTTTCGTGGCTCTTTTCACTTTTGGGAACGGAAAAAACGTCCCGGAACGCCATGTCCGGTGAATACGCTGGCTGAGGCATGATGCCAGTGTTGTTTTTTTTTTTCGCACGAAACATTCACGAACGAGCAACGATCCGTGAACAGGTGCATTATCGAAATTCTGTCGCATTCGTCATATTCCACAGACCCAGCATCCTCTGACGATCACTCGTTTTTGTTCTTACAAAATTTTTTGAAGGCGAGAACATTCAAAAATGTTGATGATATCGAACAAGCACTGGCTGAATCTTTCGCATCAAAAGATGAAACCTTTTTCAAAAATGGGATATACAAATTGCCTTCAACATGGCGAGAAGTCATTAATAATAATAGCAATTATACTGTTTAATTAAGTTTATTGATGTTAATAAAAATGTGTGTTTTGTTTTATTCCAAAAAACGGACGGAACTTCCAATAGTCTTCATACACACACACACACGTATTAAACGTAAATACTAGATACGACTCTATAAGAATAATAATACGCCTTAGATACACACAGAAGTGTTTACTCCACTGAATCTGTTGAAAGAAAAAAAAAAAATCAATGCCGGTCCATGGAATTCGCTGGCGACACGAAAGTAGAACATTCGCTATGATTACTATCGTTATCGTAAACAACAGTCACGTTACGCGAATAACAATAATTCGAGTATAGCAATGTTGTTATTGTGTCGTTGTTATCGCAACGAAACGTTTGTCCGATTCTATTTACATTAACGCAACCACACAAATAATAATGGTTTTTAAAAATAGACGCTGATTCGATCGCCAAAATAAAAGATTTTTCAAACACTGCATCGTCTATCCACAACAGCCAACGATTTTTTTTCTCTCTTTTTCATTCTCGTCGTTTCGTAGTTTAACGCTCGCGTTCAATGAGAATTCATTTTACGGATTGCACTCGAACTTTTTGTCCCACGGCTGTTCGCTCTTGCAGCGAAACTCAATGAATTCAATGGTCCGATTCATGAAAGCTCGCTACTGTTCCTCCTCGTCTCTCGTCAGCGCGGCTGATACCGTCCCGGTCCTTCTCTCTCCGAACGATATTCTTTCTCTCTCTCTCTTTTTCTCTTTTTTTTGTCTTGTCTCTCCTCTCTTCTCAATTCGCGCAGCTCGGCGTTCGTTATCTCTGCCCAGTGCTGCAAGCTCGTTTGGTTTTGCCTTTTCTCGACGTGTTTCGTCGCCCCTCGTTTGCTTTTAATAGTTGAAGAATTATTATTATTATCATTGGTATTGTGTCACAATTTTCCAATTCTCGGCATTTATTATTATTTTTGTTGTTGTTATGATTAAATTGCATGATATGCGTAATTAATTGAAAATTAAAAATTACTTTTTAAAATGTTTACTTAATTTTATATAT
>JAPYZI010000576.1:0-84776 GCA_030523105.1 Ophioninae sp. A BG-2022a
AAAAGCATTTTGACGAGAAAGTCATAACGAAAAGATTGAGCACAAAGTGGAGTACCAAATCCTAAAGGAAAAGAAGTTATTGACGATTGAGTGAAAAAATGTATTTTGCCCAAAAATCGAAAAAAAATTTTGATTTTTAATATTTTTTTTATAGGTTCTTTACGATGTAATTTGATTCCCTGAACACGAATCTACTATTAATTTCTCCAAAAGTCCAAAATTTCTATGAAAAAATCGTAAAAAACACCTTAAAACACTTTTTTCTTTGCTTCGTTCCATGCTTTCGACAAAAATTCAATGATATTCGTAATCAGCATAAAAT
The DNA here is from genome assembly GCA_030523105.1 of Ophioninae sp. A BG-2022a. NCBI lineage: Eukaryota > Metazoa > Arthropoda > Insecta > Hymenoptera > Ichneumonidae > Ophioninae sp. A BG-2022a. Next base: position 323 of record JAPYZI010000576.1, read on the forward strand.
TTTCGATCAGATATACCCTTTTAATACTTAAAAAACGGAAAAACAAATTTTTTCGTCCTCCCAGGCCACTTTCCCGGAATCTCAAAAATCACGATATTTCAAAAGGTCGTAGGATGACCTTCTCGGAGGCTATGGGGATTAATTTGGTAGGTCTGGAAAGGGTTTTTGCCTAACTTAAATAATGGCGTTGGATTCGTCTCGATATCTTTTATAGTTTTCCCGGAAAGTCCAGTTGAAAAATGAAGACATGGTGAAGAAATTGGTTTTCGAAATTTATTCACCTAAATGTGACAGAAATGGACTACCAGAGCTCAAAATCTTAACAACCGTCAAGAAAATTCAGTTTAACGAATTTTCTTGACATGAGACTAAGTGGAAGGTATCCGTTTGGAGTCACGTAATGAAAGTGTGAAAAAATATTGCAGCAGAGTTCGTACGTGGAGATGTACAGTCCTTGCGGTTCGAGTCCGGGTCGCGGTGGTACGTCCGCATACATGCCGATGAGTCCGGCGACTGGTGGAATACAGCAGCACGGTCATTCGCGCGGTTCGTCGCTCGTCGAAGAAACGACGTTGCCCGATGGTTACGTACCGATGGCGCCGGTCGGCGACGACGGTTACGTCGACATGGATCCGTCCAACAGTTCGTCCCATCATACTCACAACGGCCATTTTCCGGACGACATGTCGCAGCACGGTGGCAGCAGTTGTTCGGTGACATCGGGAACGCCCAGTACGGATCTTCGATTTTCGGAATATCATTTGGACAAAGTGACGAGTTATTTGTTGCCCGGTGAGGACAACTCTGCCAGGCCGACACGGGCTTATTCGGTAGGTTCGAGGCCCGAGCCGGCGAACAGACATCGCAAGAATCGTCTCGACATAGCGCAGCAAGAGTCGAGCAGAGTGCGCGCTTTCTCGGTCGGTAGTCGTTCGAAAAGGCCAGAAATCATTGGCCGCCTCGCGAACGTTATCGCTGCGAGATTACCGTCCGGCGTTTTGGACTCTTCGAACTCGAACAAATCGAACTCGGCACCATTGCTGTCGAGCTCGTGGGGTCACAATTCCGGTTGTTCCGCAACAGCTTCCGAGAGGATGGAAGATCTCATGGAGCTCGATTTTACGAGACCCAACGCCGCCCAGGAGGCGATCAACTCGCCACCCTCGTCCTCCTGTTCACACTCGCAATCTTACTCAACTGCCACGGATACGAGTTCCTACGTCGATATGTCGCCTGGACAGCCGCATCCCGCTGCTTCAACGATATCCACCGCCACCACCGTCACTGCCCCCTATGTCGACATGAGCGGTATCAACAAGGTCAGTATTTTTCATTAGTTCGCTTGCATCCATGACTTGAAATTGTCGCGCCGAAATTCCAAGCCCGAGTCAGCCCTGACGATCACTCTTTATTTCCATTGTTATTCCATCTAACTTCGTTTCTTTCCTGTTTCACGCAACATCGCAGATCAATCGTAACAATAATAACAACAGCAGCAACCACAACAATAACAACACCAACAACAACAATAACAACAACAACAACAACAACAACAAGAGCACTGCCAACCACAACCACGATCAAGCGACGACCTCGGTATCGTTGATCGCTCACAAACCGGTTATAAAAACACTAAAACCGGTCGAGGAAACCGAGGGTGCCTACATGAGAATGGAACGCTCGATCGAGGATTGGTCCAGAGCGGGTACCAGCCCTAAACAGGCACCGTCACCCATGCAGGACGATTATATGCAGATGAATGGACCTCCAGGTGAATATTATTGCTTTTTCTTATCCCATCTACTTTAAATCGTGCAACCAAACTTAGAAACTGTTTTTCTCAGCTGCGGAATGCCAGCATCTATGAAAAGTTAAAATCAAAATGTCTTCACAATGAAAGAAAAAAAAAGAAATATACATTAACCTAAAAAGCTAAGTTGCATCAAGGTATGAAAAGGTGATCTAGTCGTAACAACGTGTGCTTATTGTCATCATTTGATCCAGGTGGAACGAGAACTGCCCCGGTCGATCTGCCACAACCGCGACGTCCTCCGGAAGGTTACGTCGAGATGTCGTTTAAATCTCGACCCAGTCTGGAGCAGGAGTACATAAACATGAGTATGGGAAGCAGCGGCTCGACCGGCTCGGGTTCGATAAGTTCGAGTCGTAACAGAACGCGAAGGCAACGTCCGATGAGTCGTACTGACAAGTCGCAACGTTCCAAGCCGATAACGATACAGACGTCGAGCAAGACAACGAAGATACCGAGCTTTTTGCCACTCAACGGTAGTCCAACGTCGGAGAGTCTCGTCGGCACCCCCGTTTCACCGCCACGCGCTACGCCAACTGGTTCCAACGCGACGATATTCCCGTTTTCGTTGAATAGTCCACAATCACCGATAAAACCGTTCAAAGGTGTACCAATCGGTCACGAGGAGAACGGGCAAATTCGGGGCTCAATGGCGATGCCGTCGAGTGCGCCGACGACGAATGAAACAGCAATGCAGCCGGGTGATTACGCTTTGATGGTGCCCGGAATCGCGGTATCATCGTCATCGATTAGTTCCGCGTTGGAAAACGTTCTGTCACACGGGAATCGTGACGATACTCCGAAAAGCCTCTCCACCTCGTCAAATTCTTTGCACGGAGGAGTGCCGCAGAGTCCGTTAACGAAGAGGCTTTCTGAATTGAGCCTTTCGCGAACGAAATCATCGCGAAGTTCGATCAATCCTGTGACGAGCGCGACTATCGCCACTGAAGAGGAAACTCCGATTGGGGACACGCCCCAAGGCAATCCGGTTGACAATTTGATCTCGAGTTTTCGCTTGGCGATGCCATCGGCTGATCCATCGTCGCAGAGTCCTGTCGTGCAGAGACGCGCGGTTGGTGATATCTCGTTTTCCAAAATGAAAACTGGTCGGGCTAATTACAAGGACAAAGACGAAAACACGTCGCCTTCGTCTCTCGGAACAAAGTCAATCGTTGGCAATAATTGTGATACCGGAGCTCCAGAGGGAGGAACGACGCAAAGTTCGCAACAGGAATTGCCCACGAGTCCGTTGACGAAGAGACTCAGCGATCTCGGTGTCGTCAAAACCAAACTAGTTCAAGCCTCACCCAATACAAGCCCGACACCTTCGGCGGGCTTCAAGATAATACAGGGTCCTAAAGCCCTCACCGGTAGTGGCACATCGACGACGACAACGATAACCACAATGACAACGACAGCTTCGACGACGACGACGACGACGACAACGACGACGACGACGACGACTGGAGCGGACGATGGGAGCGGCGGTACGACACCTACGGCTACACCGACACCAACCGCTACGCCGAGTCCCCTCGACTCCGAGGGCTATGAAAAACTTCAACCCGGCGCTACTATTCTCCATTACGCTAGTCTCGATCTCCCCGAGTCCGTTGGTCCTCCACCCCCCGTTTCACCGACGCCCGTCATCGAGGGCTTCAGCTACGCTGAAATCGATTTCGCCAAACTCAAGCAGAACTAAAATTCTCTCGAGGAAACGAGAATTACAGCAAAACTGCACGAAGAAGAGATAATCGAAGATAATGAAAGAACGAGAAACGACGCTGAACGATCTTTGGCGCTCGTGTAAATAGAGACGGTTTTGTTCCGTAATATTAAAAAAGGGAGGGGGACACGTTCGTTCCATTTTCGCGATGCTTCGAAGGCTCATGAAAAAAGAAAGAAAACAAGAATTCGGTGGCGATCGCGAACGGACGACCCGGTTTGCCCGTGCGCGTATTGTAAATAGTCGATCGAAAAGGAAAAACGAAACGCAAACATTTTCCTCGTTGTCTCTTTTTACAGGGTCGTTTTCGCATTTTACGTTATTGAATCTTCCCTTCGCTCGAATGGCAACGGGTCGCAGCTGGCGTTTGGCGTCCCTGTGATTGGGCTGACAAGCTTCCGTTCAACGTGCCTGCGACGAAGATGAGATGTTCAACTCTGGCTGCCTCATTCAGTTCGAAATTGTATCGCTTTTTCTTTACCATCCGTAATTGCACGAAGGACAGTGAGGATGAGAAGAGAATGAGAAACATCGGGAGGGTGGGAATTAAGTCACGTGTCAGTGAAGATTGCGACTATACATACTATACATACTAGGAGCATATAGCCCTAAGTTATGATAGTTTAACCTGCGAATAAATATATACATGTATATATGTGTGTGTGCGTGTGTGCGTGCGTGTTTGGGCGTGCGAGAGTGTGCGCGTGTGTCATGTACAGACACACAATGAACATAACAATATTAACAGCGAATAAACCGATAGTTGAATGATGTTTCTGGTCGTCATTTTGTTTTCCTAAACCAATGTCGATATTAGGGTATTACTAGAAGGATATTATAAAATCACGAACATCCTTGGACGTTCGAGGAATTATCGTTCTTGGTTAATTGATTGAGTTCTTGGTTATTAGATTAATTGTTTCGTGATTTTTCGCTAAATAATCTAGCAGTTGTCTGCGTATGAATATAACACGGCGGCTTATGGGAATTCAGGTTTCAAAACGAATACAACGGAATCGCCGGAAATGTTGAATATCTACATCGGTTAAATTGCAAATAAATCGATCGCGTGGAATTGTTTGGCGCATTTCAGAAACAATTCCACCTTCCGAATATGCGTTTCAGTATCTTTTCTGGAATCAAGACGCTCTCGAACATATTTTCGCGATCTCGATTGCGAGAGTTCAGCAGTTCGCGTTTACTAATTTCGTAACAATTGTAGCTGCCTCAGAAAATCTCCCTAATACTGATACAATGATGGAATTCAACGAGAGCTTTAAAGCTCTCGTTAAAATCTTTGCTGCTATGTCGGTTCGGTGCTTTTCGGTTCATTTTGACTGAAGTACTTACATCAATGTCTTAGAGGTATAAATAAATTTCGAGATTATCGTGCCAAAGTACTTAAAGTATTTTCATCTTTTAGACTGCTCGAGTGTGGCCATATCTGCACATACGCGCACGCGCACATTCACGAGCGTTGATACGATAAGTCAGTCCCGTAACATCTTCATATTCCGTGAAAATTTCGGCATTACTCAAAAGCGGAGACAAACATGGGCGTGTTCGTAGAGAGAGAGAGAGAGAGAGCGATCACGTCCTCGGTAAATCCAGTTAAGGCGAGAAACGGCATAAACTCGGCTACAGCTATATAGCTTGAGCACATAAGTAATGCAAGCCTTCGGCTCTTATGCTTAACCGCTCTTTCTATCCTTATGACCCACACACACGCGCGCGTGTTAGGTTAGGTGATTTCACTGATCGTCGTCATGCAAACACAGGTCCACCAGTTTCTCAATTATGTCGGAACTAATTTTGCAGTCTTTGCAAAACACCGAATCACCGATTGGAAAATGATTGGAAAAATATCGAGCGCGGAAACATGAAAATTTAATTTTATAAATGGATCAATCAGTTCGTTGTTTTTGTATTCTTACTTATCGACCGTAAAGAGTAAATACAGAAAAACTGAAGAAAGCATTAGAGATACGAACGTTTCGTGCATTTTCGTTTTCGATTTCGTTGCAATTGTAGAAAAAACAAAATTGACATTCTAGCGAACGAAAGCATCGGAAGTTGTGGGTTTACTTTACATAAAGTGCCTCATGTACGAGGATATACATCTCGGCACTTGAAATACTTTTCGGAGAGCGCTCTCATAGTCGAGCATTCGCGATGGATTGATGGTTCGGAGTGTGGGAGCCTGGGTTCCAGACAGAGAGGGAGAGAGAGAGAGAGAGAGAAGCTTTCGTTTATGAATGATTGCTTACTCGGGATCTCACATTCGTCTGATTATATCGTTTCGCAACGCGTTTCCATTCTTTTCTTTTTATTACCCAACACGGTCGTTTGGCATACATCAAAATGGACCGCGTGCATGCTTAATTGAAAAATTTATCAAGTCAGTCTGGCATACTTTTGTGCGTAGCTCTATAACCCTCGGAGGCGCTAAAAAGTCGTCAACTTCAAACTCGGAATAACGACTGACGTGTTTTCCTTTACGCGATATTCTACGATTCTTACGAAGGAAGTCTCAGGGAAAGTGGAGATTTTGTACTTTTCATTAACAATAGAAAACTTTTTTTTTTAATTTGAGACAAACACAATGTTGTAACGAGAAAGTAAAAAAAAGTTTGTTATAGTTTTTACCAGCAAATGTTCATATTTCAATGACTTAATTTTTCAGCTTCATTTTTACGCTCGACGTATAAGTATTAAAAATTGAAAAAAAAATTGGTTAAAAGCTTGTAGAAAAAAAAGGATTCGATTTCCATAGGGAAGTAAAAAAAATGCGAGAAATTGCTGATATTTATTCTCGTAATTGTATGAATGACCAACGGCCCACCCGGCGAGTGGATTTTTCGAAAATTTTGCGTCGTGAAGTATTCTTCGATAAAGCGAAGTTTTTGAGAATTTATTTATCCGAAATAAATAAATCTCATCTATCAATATATTTCCATTTTTTTCAACGAAAAATTTCGTTCGCGTTATTTCTTGTTCGCAGGTTAGCGGGTATTAAATAAATAATAATCAGTCGATACCCGGTTCATCCTTGAAAATCTCGTACGATCAATTCGAGTCGCAATAAGGCGCAACGCGCCGATTAAGCGTAATTGTTGGGTTCGGTTGATTTCTTCCTTTTTTTTTCATGCGGCTAAGATAACTTTTGTTTCAGCCTCAATTTCCCACGCACTTCTCGTTTGTTTTTTGTCATACGCGGTGTCGTCGACGCGTTCGATTGTCCATTGCAACCATTAATTTGAGATGCTTGAACGGATACACGATACTTTACGACCATAACGATCCAGCGAGTCCTTTGTGTTTTCATTAGAAGGTGCGTCAGGCAGTGTCGAGTGAAGATATAATCGCCATATTTACCGTTCGACGATTGCACGGAGTTTGCAATTATTTTAGGCTACGTAGTGAAGTTGGAGAACATTCTTAGGAAAAAATTCAATCGATGTGTTATCATCATTGAATCGAAAGATGCTTTCGAGGCGACCAACCATATTCATTGAGAATGAGAATTTCGTGTTTCGTGATAAATTGTCATTCGATTGGAATTAACCGCTCTTTTTCCTTTTGCGATCACGTTAGACCGAAGAAAGGTGAAACAAATATTTAAACTGAACAAAAATGTGGAATCTAGATTCGTTTACGTTTGATAAGATTAATTAGAAGATACTTCCAACCATTGGTGCTTTGAGCACATTTGCCATTCAGTTTTGACTGATTCTAGAACCAATCAGTCGGTAATTAACGCAATTTATCATAAGTGCCAATCAAAGATGAAGGTTAGATCGGATATTTGTCAACTGTCCCATATTAACTCTTCCACCGTACATTCTGTTCTTTCTAACCCCACTTCTGATCAGTCCATTTCTTTGAACGAATGTACGAACACTTCTTTGATTTTGTTAAAAAAAACCTCTGCCGTATGTCACCATTAGAATTGCGAGATACGAAACGACGACTCTGCACGGTTATTACACGGATCCTAATATTTTATTCGAATGTTGAAAGACCGGTTATGTGAGAAAAACGTAACACGAATTTATCGCCTTGGAAAATGCGGTTTAACAAATGAAGAAACGTGGCTTTCGTATTTTTCACTAAAAATGTGTGGTTTACGAAACATATGTGTGGGGTTTTAGGGCTAAAACGCCAGGGACTCCTGTATGTAGTTCTCACAATCCCAGCGTACGCCGAGACACACTAATTTTCACGATTTTTTCCGAAAATTGTAACCAACCACCAGAAACATCATAAAAGATTGTTTGGTTATGGGTATTACCGTTTTACGGTTCAATCTAGTTTACATTAGTTGTACGAAAGCGCGAACCACCCATTTCGCGATATGATATGCAAAAGCGTCAAAGGTGCGGCACTAGGTCCGGCGATATTCTCGCTGAATCTTCCCGCGTTCGCCACCCTCTCTCGCCTATAGCGTATACCTCGTACGACTCATCGGCCTCTCTCTCTCTCCCTCTCTCTATCTCATTGTGTGGCAGAAAAGTGCATATAGTCTGTCCAATATCTATCTACATGTATATAAGAATGGTCGGCTTTGATGTTAGCCGACGTTGCGGGGGACAGATATTATCGTCGTGGCGAACGTCGAAAGAGGTTCCCGCCTACCCCGTATGGCTCGGGAAGGACCGGCAACACACAACCTAGAGGACATGTCTCTGCGACATGCGACCTCCTGTTTCTTACAGCTATGAGGCAATTTTTGTTAACTGTTTTCTCTTCTTTTCTTCTTCTGCCTTTCTTTCATACACTCGGATATGTTCGGGTCTCTTGTGCGCGCGCACGTCGATCATCGATCCTCCTTTATTCATGATCTCACCCATACTCGAATGACTCGATGAATTTAATGGCTCGATGCTGCAGCGACAACGAATCACTCTCTTCGTGCGTACACATTCGGGCTTTTTTTCATTTCGAACTCGTGCTGTGAGAGACGAAGGTTGCGCGGGTCCGAAAGGGATCGATACAATGGGACAAAGTAACAATCCCTCGTGTTGTATCTTCGAGACTCGTATTTCGTTGTTTTGCAATTCCTTCGGATTCATTCGGTCCACTATCGAAAAACGGGCTCTGTAATGGATGCCGCAGAGTAGTCGATGTCGCGATGTTCGTACGTCCATGTTTATTAGACTTCATTTGAAAACAATTTTTTTTTCTCACGCAGCTTTCGCGCTCGTTTGTCGATACGCCTACGATTTTTTTCATCGCGAGTATCGATTTTTCCGAAGATCGATTTAGAATCGATAAGTCCCAATTTCCGGTCATGCCGGATCACTCGGAATCCCTTTCGTCATCGGGAATGGTTGGCAGTGGACGGGTCACGTACGGATAAGAATGTTTTTGTTCGGTTGACATTCGGCTGGACGTGAGACTTTTTGTATCAACACGTGCGACCTATCCGTGCTCTCGAATGTTCCCATCCGGATCCTTGGTAAACACACCGCAAGATAGCCTATCACTTATTCCAATGTGTAACTTTCCACTTAGACCAAAAACCCATTGAGATAAAGGAAACCAAGAGAAACGTCAAACTACGTATTTTATATTTTTTTCGTTCCCTCCCTCGTATAATCTTGGTGATTGCCGTCAAAATTTTTCACGCGGCCAGACCGTTCGAAAGATGCCGCGTTGAGGGAGAAATAATTTGAGAGGTTATCGCGCGATGGATTTCGGATATGACAATATTTGTCGCGAGTTTTTCCACAGATCCTTATTCGTATCTCTCGTCGTCGTCGTCGTCGTCGTTGTCGTCATAGTTGTCACATTACACAGGAAGAAAGAAGAACGAGGAATGGTGAGAGGTGAAAGCGCAGGAGGGACACCTCTATTTACACGGAGCAAAATATTTCATGCGCCAGAGTGTTTCCATAGAACGACGCCGAGGCCGCCACGTATACCGTCAGTGGTCGAGCCAAGAACGACGACAAAACGAGAACGACTGCGCGACGATCCCTGTTTACCGAGGCTTTGTTTCCGCCAGTTTCCGTTTCCTACGCGTGGTGCTATCGCGACGGACTCTTTTTTTTTTTTTTTGTTTTTCGTCTCCTCTTGCTCTTACACTCCCTAACCTCTCGGCAAACATCGCGGCATTCTCTGTGATCAGACCCGCCGACCAGGTATTCCATACGACTTCAAAGACGTAAAATTCTTGTATTCGTACGTACGCGGGTATATAGCTTTATGTAGGTTATGTTAGGGATGATGGAACACGTACAGCGTAACAGGTCGCGTGCGGCATTCTCTCCGATAGAGGAAGAGTCTCGACATCTGTTTTTTTTTTTCACGTTCTCCCCTCTCTCTCTCACCAATGCAGTGTTCCTTAGCATCTCATCGTGTTCGTGTGTTTGATATGTGTCATCGCCTCGTCACACCACTATTGACAGTCGTAGCTCACGAAATGGTCCCTTTGAGAGTTGTGACTCACGACACCTGCACCAACACGTTCTATTTTACGTCGGATGATATATTTTTCGTTGCGTTACAAATGTGTAATCATCGGACTGATTAGGGAGCGGTTCGTGCGTGCGCAGCTACAATGGTTGATCGACGTTTACAGCCACAACGGCCGATCGTCAATGTGGATTCTTATTTGCCTTCCTCTTTGAGTGCCTATTGGAAGGATTGCTTTTGTACGAGAGGCACAACCTTTTGATCTATACAACTAAGCAAGGATCAAACGTTACGTTGGATCGAAACGTTGCTTTCGATCCAAAGGAATTGATCAATGCGAGGATTTCTTTCGATCGGATTGATCCGAGCAGGATTCAACGCAGAATCAAATGCAATCTTTTCATTCGAGCAATCTTCCAGCTCGAACATTTTGTTTCCCGTGAGAATTTGAAAATCGTTCGGTTCGAGGTTTTACCTTCAATGGTGGACGAAATTCGATGAATATCCGTCGTTTTCATTTTACGATGTTTCGTCTTGTGTGCCAGTGATGGATATACAAAAAATCAGCATTTTGCGTACGGGGTAAGTGCGTGTGTGCCCGAGGCACGGTAATTTTGTTTAATTGCCGACTGGGCCATTGACGCTTGCGCACCTGATACGTCCCTCGAAAGCGAGGCCCCCAAGAACGTTTTACGCGTGCAACTTTCGGTGAGGCGTACAGAAAAGGCGCTGCACCGATGAGTGTGCGAACTTGCGAAATATTTGGCGAAAGGAAATAACGCGTGGAATATCCGTGACGAAAAGGCCCCGGGGCAAAGAATGGAATAGATATTTCCATATAGCGCGTACGAAGACAGAACGTGTAAGTTCCAAGGAAGAGGAAGAAGAAGAAGAAGAAGAAGGAGCAAAAGAAAAAGGTTCATTACGGGAGACGTCGCGGTCTCGTCGTGGTGAACCGCGTGACGGGGGTGGCGGGGTTTCTTTCGCCAAGTTCCCAACCTTCGAAGGTCTGGATGGAGACGAGGCAACAAAGAGGAGACGCGAGTATAGAAAGAGGAGAACGCAATGGCGTCTCCATTGGTTGCGCGAGCCATGCTCGGGACTTCATCAAAATGATGAGCATCGTCATCGTGGTCGCGATGACGACGACCTCGACGATGATCATCCTCATCCTCATCATCATCATGATTATCGGCATTGTCATCGGCGTTGTGGTTCGTCTTATCTCAGTTCGAGTCTCCGAAGACATTAGCATTCGCTGGATTTTCCAGTCGGTCTCTCCCATGAATGCGCTCATGTGAAATGCTAATGCCAACGTGAAGAGCCCCCAGCAGCGGAAGGACGAAGACGAGAGGGAAGAAACGAAGCTGCAAAGGGTCCCGGCGAAGGAGTATGAGAACAAAGCTACAGGATCAACACTCGCGGAGGACCAACGAAGCTCGCGATGCTTTCACCTCTGATGTCAATACGTCCCCAAGCGTAGGAGGCAATCTTCCGTTCCTGTTGTCGTCCAATGAAACGATAGCGAATGATGTTAGTAGGCGTGTCCCGAGGTCCTGCGCCCCCCCGCCCCCGCTCGCCGTCGTGGATCTCGAATCCTCTCTCGAACGTTCGGGGCCTTACCAAAGATATTTAAACGAGTGGTGGGGAATCTCTCGGTGAGGCTTCGTCCAGCGCCACCACCGCCGCCCGATCGCAACGCGTCTCACCAACACCGAGATACAACGGCAACCTCGACTCCGTCGTGGCTGCTGCTCGTGAGACGCTGCGATCTCTTTTTCTCCTCGAAGCGAGCACGAGCGAGACGGAGAAAGGCGAAAGAGTGGGGCCCGAGAAGTACCGATCCCGCGGGGCCCGCGCGCACGGCCGACTACTGTGCATTTCCCACGTGCCCTGGGAACCCTTGCGGCACTATGTCGGCCCCCGCAATGACTTACACACCCACAGACGAGAGACGCGCACACGTACCTCTTTCCTTCACTCCCTCGCCTCATTCTACTACGAGCCAGTAGTCTCTCCGTCCTCCTTCTACGATGCTTTTGTATCAACGTACGTGTATCCGTTCCCTCTTGTGTTCGCTCACTCCTTTTACTCCCACTTGGTAGACGCACGCAACTCACCTCTCGAGAGGGAAGACGATACTCGGTACGATCCGGCGAGCGAGACGAAAAGGCACGCGTCTAAACTCGAAGCCTTTCCGCACCGTAAACACTATACCTTGCCTAGCCAGATGACGCGTCATCAAGCCCCCCGTCTATACCCAATAACGCTCGCTGACGAACGCCGAAGAAAGCACGCGCTCGTACATCTTCTACGCTCCACCAAATCTACATTACCATCTTTTTTTGTTTCTTCCTTTGTTTCCGCTTCGAACTTACGTAGGTGTAACCAATGTGGAGGAGAGTGATTAATCGTGTCAGTGCGTAAATAGAAAAACGTTATTTATTCTGACAAACCCGTCTTGGCGTTACACCGCATCGTTCTATAAATTTCGTACAATTTCGTCTTGCCGGATTTGAGTCGCTCGCGAGAGAAACAATCGCGAAGACCCGTTCGTATTGTTTGCCGCGTTACGGTCGATTCGAGACCCTACATCCTGATGATTTCGTATCAGGATGTAACGTTTCGGATCCGTACATATCGGTGAATGAAGATCACCGAACCACGGAATCATCTCTTATCATTCGGGATCCATAATGATTTTACCGATTCTTTATCGGTATTGGAATTTCCGTATCAACGACATTGTAGTTCCGTTGGAATGAAATCTTCAGCTGTTCCCATTTCGCAGTCTCGTTAAACGGAATTTGTCAGGATGAGGCGCAAACCGCTTTTCCGGCATTCGCGGAACGACGACGACGGACGTTTTCGTAAAGTATTGGAAATTGAAGAGGAGTACTACGGTAGGCAGTGTCGCGTCGCTTTGACTTGGCGCCGTCGTTCGGGAGACTACCGCCCCCGCGGAGGGGGCAAGAATAACCGCCGTCGTTCGGATTGCCTGCGGTATGCAAACCTCGGTGGACCAACGGAGCTTCCCTCTCTCCGGTAATCCTTAGGAAAGAGGGATGCTGAGTGATCCCCCAAACGCTGACGGAGATCTCGGGTGTCGTGTGTCAGGGCGATCCGAGAGGGCGGTCCTTCAAGGAAGCGTCCAAAGAGGGAGGAAAAGTTTTTCGACGGAGGGGAGGACGAAGATGCGGAATGGGAAAAGGAAGAAGGAAGACTACGAAGAAAAGTGGGCAAAGGGTTGGGGAGAGGGGGTCCAGCCCGATTCCGGCTGGATGGATGCATGCCCCTGCGATTCGAGAGAGGCGCACACAGACGGGCGCGGAGCTTTTGAGGGGACCAAGAAGCTGATGGTCCGAGCGTATGTGAGGCTCGCCGCTGGTGGTGGAGGAGTTAGCTCGCGCGAAGGTAGCCCGCTGCGTCCAAGGGGGATAAAAAGAGCTACCAGAGTTCCGCGGACAGCACCACCACCACCACCACCACCACCACCACCACCATCGTCATCACCGCTACGATCTCACTAAGGCCAGTGCCGGTGGATACATCCACGGTAAGAGCCACCGGTCCTTCGGGTGCGAACAAGATCGTCGAAAAAGTGGGAGAAAAGAGCGACTGCGATGGAAAAGAACTGAAATAAGGCATCGGGGGATCAGGCAGAGGGGTTAAGAAGCGGCAGGCAAGCGAGTGAGATGGGAGACCAATACGTAAGTTGGGATTGTGTGGGTGCTGGCCGAGTTCGGTAGGGAGGTCCCAGGGACTCCTGTCCTCCAACCAGAAGAAGCGAAGCTGAACGACGGCGCGTCGGTGGCTGTTGAAGAGACCAGCCGAGAGCCCGGGTTACACGCACCTCGTATACCCAAAGGGGACCCCTAGGAACTTGTACCGTCTTCTCGGGATATCGCTCCTTATAGAAACGCTTTACTATATTCGGGCTACCAACGTTGTATATACCAACAACCGGCGTACCCTCGCCCATGGTTTACCACGGCAGCTTGGAGAACCACCATCAGAAGCATCAGGAGCACCACCGGCAGCACCACCAGCAGCAAGGAGCAGCAGCAGCCACCAGCCCCAGAACTGAGACCAACGACGAACGAGGCGGCACATACCCAACGTGTGGCAAACCCAACGAGGTTCCGAAACGCCGCGGCCGAAGGTTCAGTCGAGTCCGCGCACCCAAACGGTCCAGACCTACCGAGAGCTTGTGCCCTCTGTTGTGATTCTCGATCGTCAACCGATCCTATAATCGTCATCTTCGATATTCGGTTTCTCGTTGACTCGTCTTTCGCACGACCGTACTTTTCAATCGAATTCATCGAACTTCCGTCAGCGCCGGACCATTTCGAGGAAAAACTTTGTCGATGCGTCGAGAATTCTAAGAGATCGGTTGGGAAACTGTGAACTATTGCGATTCTTCACAACGCGTCGAACCTCATCGAAGAGACACGCGAGGCATTTCGTCACCGGAACGGTATCGTCCGGCACTCGAAGATCGGTAAGTCCATTTCTTCTTTATTTTTTTGTTCACTCGATATCGTAACGAGATTACTGCCGATTGGATACTGTCCGAAACCTACAATCGTTTTGTATCTCTTTGATGCCGTTACTTTTTATCGTAGTTCCACCGATCGGTATCCCCGGTCATTTCGATACTCCGATCACGTTTAGCCCGTACTGGATACTCCTCGATGTTATCATTCGCGATTACCCGCGCTTAACTTTTACGCAGAGACAATTAGTAAGCTCGTGTTTCCGTTGCACTGATATACTAAAAATACGAAGGGCTACGAGATCCATGAAATTTCAATCTTTCATTTTCGCTTTGACACGGCGATTCGTGTCTCGCGCTTCTCACTGAAATCGGGGAAATTGATCGTACTGATCGATCCTCCATCTTATAGTCAGGATATAAAACGGAAGGCGGACCAGTGTGCCTCCAATAGGGGTCCTGTCGCCGCGACGAGGAACGAGCTCTCGTTCGGTTAGCTCCTCGGTAGTCCCGGGTGGGAATAAAAAGATGAAAGAAAAAACAAAGTAAAAAACGAGCGCACGCAAACGACGTACGTGTGTGCATGGTGTGTGTGTGAGAGAGAGAGAGAGAGAGAGAGAGAGAGAGACTCGAGTGCTGCAGTTGAGAGTCTGGGTGGGGATGAGGAGTGCTACCGGTGATACGCTCGAAAGAGAGAGAGAGAGAGAGAGAGAGAGCTCCACGGAGGGCCCCGGGAAACGAACCGGCAGGTGCTCCGTTGTTCACGGTTGGTCTGACTCGACGAGCGAGTTCTCCTGGTGAAAAAAAAACGGAGGATAAAAAAGCCAGTAGCAATCCCCCCCTCTTTAGTTGTATGGGTTTTAGCGTAGGGCGGTGCACAGTAGCGGCTCTTTGGTTGGCCAAGAGTCTTCGAGTCGTCGCGTTTCGCGGCGCGTGCTCCGTCTCGTTTTCTCACTCTCTCTCTACCTTCTCTTCTCTCACCCTCTCTCTCTCTCTCTCTACTCATTCATGATGAGCCCTTCGTCTTATCGGCACTGGTTCACTCTGAGCGAATCAACGCGTCATGAATGAGTCGTAGATAAACTTTGAGGGAGGAACGACAAAGAGAGAGAGAGAGAGAGAGAGAGGGAGAGAGAGAGAACGAAAGAGAGAGACATTTGTGGTCCACGAGTAAAGGAATTAGAGTAGTGGTGGTGGAAGAAGCCGCAGGGTGGGAAGAGTCGAAGAGCGGCATCGCGCGTAACACGGCTCCCCAATTAGTGGCCTCGGGGCCTTTTAGACTCGCTAACAAACCGGGCTACGCCCCGGCTCCACACGCGCTTATTACTCATTCGGACACGCCACTTTATTCGTGCCTCGCGTACCGTACTCTCTTCCTCTTTCTCCCTCTTTCTACTCCCCCCCACCCCCCTCCCAGTATTCCCGATTATACGACCACCGATGAGCGACAAAGTGCCGGACCGTAAGACGGGAGTCCCACGAATTGTCTTACCTTACCGATCACTTTCGGTGTCCTTGGTTCTATCACCGCCGGAACGCTGGAGAACAAAAAGAAACGCGTCCGATGTAAAACAGGGGTCTCCAACGGGACCAATCTTCAGACTGGGAATCCAAAAATCGGTAACCCATCTCCATCATTCGCTAAAGATTCCACGAGCCTCCGAGTTTTGTTTTCCATTCCAAAAGTTTTATCATCCTTCGCCGCATTCTTTTTCGTTTTGTCACTCTGCAGGCCCTTACGCGTGCGAGAAAACGAAATGGAAATTCCCTTGCCGGGGAGAATCTTATCGGCAAATCGGTGGTTGGGACGGCTATCAAACACGCACGAAAGTACGTCTTTATTTTTAAGGACCCGGAGGGGGGGAGCTCCGGGTGTCTTTGGGCCGATTAATCGAGAATGAATTCCAAGCTAACCCGTCATAAATCCGCGGGCCGATACAATCTTTCCGCGACTTCCGATTCCAATCCGATCCCTCCCTCGTCCCATCTAACCGATCACCGCTGCAACGCTCGACGCGCCCTCTCTCGTGATTCACCCGCCGGAGAAGAACGACCCGCGATCGATCATGCGCGCACCGCGGCTAACATCAAAACTCCCGTATTCTTGTCGTCCGATTTATTATCCGATACGCGAGAGTATACGACTCGACGCGTTTTCGATGTTTCCAAGTAGCGAATCCCTCGTTCCTGTACACGATACGCTCGAACGAGAAGCCACGATTCGCGCCTAACTCCACGAGCTAATGATCGATCACTCCCGGAGACTTCCTAACGCTCCTCGGGATAACCGATCATCAATCTTCCCAGGAGAAGATATCTCGTCGTCGTTGTTCCACGAATTCGCGAATCCTAGTCGCTATTACTTCTGCACAATCGAATCCGTGTTTCATTCGGGTTTCGAAGATCGAACGAACTCGCAACGGCGAACCACTTCGGCGAAGCTTCTCGTCTTCGAAATTACTTTTTTTCCCATCTTTCCGATCGCCGATTTCTCGCGTTCGATCATCTCTTACCGATCAGCCGGCGTTCCAACCGTTCCTCCCACGCGATTCCATCGGATGACGCAAACTCCAATGGAACCTAATTCCACACTGAAGAAATATTCTTCGCGACCAAACAAAAACAAAAAAAAAAAAAGAAAAACGTTACTCATCCTCGAATTACCGATTTATTTATTTTTCATCGTTCTCACGCGTTACCAATCAACGTGGTCCACTTCGGTAACGGCGATATCACTGTTCGCAGGTAGGAAATCATCTACGTGAAATCTTCCGTAAAGGGGGCGTCTCGGAGAGAGAGCCAGAGAGAGGGAGAGAGAGAGAGATAGAAGAAGAAATTGAGAGAAGAAAAAAAGGGGGAAAAAGGCGAAGACGGAGAAGAGAGCAGCGAGCCTGGTGGAAGAAGCGATCGTTTCGAGTCCCCGTCGCGTCGAGTCGAACGTCGAAGAAGTGGATAAAAGGCGAGGGAGGAGAGTAGCAAGAGTTCCTCCGAGCTGAGGAAAGAAGAAGAAGAAGAAGCGGTGGAGGGAGTCCGGAGAGCTTGAGGGCAAGAGAGAGCGAGCGGGAAAGAAAGAGAGAGAGAGAGAGAGAAAGAGAGAGAGAGGAGAGAGAGAGAGAGAGAGAGAGGAGAGAGAGTAAGAGATCGTATAGTCAGCAAGCAAGAGGGAGCGGTGGGAATTTATAAGGATGTTCGCGATAATGCCAATGGAGACAGAGGGGCACGGCAGGGAGTTCGGCCGGCGGCAGAAGATGCGCGCCAAGTGCACCGTCGAGTTCACGTGCAAGTACTGCCAGAGACGCTTCACCAAACCCTACAACCTCATGATACACGAACGCAGCCACAAGGACGACGTGACATTCACGTGCGAGGTGTGCGGAAAATCGTTCAAACGTCAGGACAACCTGAAGCAGCACAGGTAACGTAAAAAAAAAATTGACAAAAAAAAAGAAAATTGATTTTTATTAGTTTGTCCGAAATCTGTCATCAGCCTTATCCTGCCTCCCGAATACCCAGTTCGATCGAAAAAGTTAAACGAAAATTAGTGATTGGTCGTTTCTTCAATTTTCGTCCATTGTAGCATTTGTGAAAAAACGTTTATTTATTTATTGATTTTTTTTTTTTTTTTTTTTTGAGTTTCTCGTTCGTCATTCGCGTCCAACCGGAAATTCGGTAAAACGGGAATCGTGGAATATCTTTAGTGGTGATGATCGTTTTTATCGATCTTGGTGAATTTTGCGACGCCGTGACTACTTGCTAATTCGCTACGAGTGTACCAGTGATTGTTGACGTTGTTGTTGTTGTTTTTTTTTTCAACGTTAAGGTGGTGCTCAATCGTGATGGGAAAATTGGGTTTTCGTTTCGGATTTTTTCGTTCTTTCGTGGCAATTTACGAATTTGAAAGAATAAAAAGTGTCGGGAGTGAGGGAAAACGGTGATCGCGACGGAATCGCGATCGGGATATTTGTCGAGCCGTCGGATCAATCGCGAGACGGTTTTTGATTAAAAAAATTTTTTTTTTTTCTTTTATTCGTTAACTCTCGAGTGTTCGCGGCGTTCGAACGGACAATTGTGGAGGACGTGAGGTTTCGTTGTGAAAAAATCGGGATAATTAAATTTATCGATTAATTCGGGCTTGAAGATAATTCGGTTCGATGGTCGTTGCGCGACGAGGTTATCTCGATGCCTCGATTTCCCTTGCCCGATCCTACGATCCAAAAGATCTCTTCTTTTTTTTTCCCCTCAATTGTACATAATTCTATTCGACGACAATCGCACGTGGAATGTTAGCGAAATCACGATCCGTGAAAATGTTGGCGAAACAGTTGCACGCACGAGCAATGCAAAATGTCAGAGGGAGAAACGAAGATGCTGAAAAAGCTCGAATTATTTGGCATGAATATTTTTATCAGTATCGATCGTACAGTCGCGTATTTGTTGCACAGTAATGTTTCACGTAGAAAATTATCAAAAAAGTCACACTTGAAAAACAAACATCTAAGTAATCTCAAAATTGACACGACGCTCGACGTTTACACGATACAACGGGAGTGATTTTTTTTTTTCACGATTTTTCTTTGGCCGATTTCATCGAGTTGCAAAAAAAGACGCGATTTAAAAAAAAATATATTTACACTTACAAAAATCGTAAAAATCGTAAAAACCTATGGCGATTTGCGAAAAATCTGTTGTTTCTAATGTAATTGTCATTTTCAATAACGACGAAACGAAAAAATCGATGAACGAATTCGTCCTGTATCAGCGACCCAAGAATTTCAATCCCATCGATCGACTGATCATTTCTTCGTATCGAAGTTGAACCTTGCAATTTTGCAAATGCAACGAAAATTCGATTTGACTTCCCAATTTTTTTTTGTGCGAATCACCGAAAGACGTTTTGCTTGCTCTTCTTAGAAATCGATTTCCATGATTTGTAAAACAAAGAGGATTTCGGTAACGAGGATAAAACGAATCGTAAACGAGATAGAAAAATCGGCAATACCTAATTGAGCCAGGACCGAATTCAAAAAAGTCTATACACAAAGATAAATTTAGAAAAAAAAAAAGAAGAAAATATCGATATTCGAGTAGAATGCAAAATCTGTTGATCCGGATCGGCCAAAGATCTCGAATGGAAAAAAAAAAACAAAAATAAATTAACAAACCCGAACAAATCTCTGCAACAAATCGTACGTGGCAATAAACCAACTTGTATGTAAAATCAGTGGTCTTGTTTTTTTTCGTTCTGTTGTAGATGTGGGTGGCGGTGAACGGGAGCGAACTTCGTACCCCCTGCACCACCACGCAACAAATCAACCGCAACAACTACTATTTCCTCAAACGTATACCCGACCATCCCGGTGACTCGTCCGTCAATCATAACCCGATCCCGTTCCTACAATCGCTGCATGTCGCCAACAAAGAGCCAATACGATCGAGAAAACCGATTGGTAAAACGAGGGTTTCGAAGCGAGCCTCGTTTTCGTCAATCGCGATATCCCCGTTATTACCCATTTTCCCAAACAGCCCTTAATTCGAGGCATGAATCCAATTATCATTTCGACTAACATTGAGAACAAAAAGGGACGGACGAGAAAGTATGCTTCTGCGTAATAGTGAAGGGCACGAAAAATGGACGTTTCGTTGGGGCTGTAGAAAAAGAATGAGACGAATATGGAAGAAACGATATCAGTGGGAGTAGAGAGCGAAAGAGAGAGAGAAAGTTAATGAGAGGGAGAGAAAAATGAGAGAGAGAATGAATTGAGACCTGACATCCTGACACGACGATTTCGGCAATCTCTGTTACAGGAGCATACACTCCGTACCCTACAAGGGCTCCAACTCGAATGGCTATTCGAATGGCTACTCTAGGTACTAAAGAAGCCGTCGCAATCGCCCCTCCCCCTTTCCTCGATATTTCCTCCTGAATAATTTCATCAAAAAAAAAAGCACTGCATCCTCAGCGTACTACGCAACTGCAAAAAAAAAAGACCAAACGTTTCGCGAATTTCCTTCGGAGTTGTACGATCCTACATTTTTCGATCCCGTCGATCGACGTCAATCCGCAAAAAAAAAAAAAACAATTTTCCTCGATGACGGAACGCGATCGCTTCTTTCCTGATCCCAATAAATCCTTTTCGTTTCGGGCTTCCCTCCGAAATCCTGGTAAAGCCAATACCAACATGGCCGTAAGAGAGTTCCTCACCTCGTACATTCGAGGCTTACGAAAATTGGAGCGCGCGATGATCCCGGTGGAGAAGCCGAATGTGGGCTACCGTGGGCGAGTACAGAATATTCGTGATGGGGAACAACCACGCCCAGGCCCCGGGCGACACATCAACGGGCTTCTTGCAGCTACCGCTGTAACATCTTCGCCACTCCCGCGTTATTCGACCCACCGCCAACGGGAATCCGGCTACCGTTTCCGTCGGTATGGGGGAACTTCCAACTTGGCACAGCGAGGAGCACCGTACGATGCGATTCCACCGATCGTTGATTTTCCATCGATCGGGAATTACCGATTGATCCGACGACGCTCGTTCGTTTTTCGTTCATCGCTTATTTTGAAACGGATCAACGGAATTGATCGGGATCGTTGGAGGTTGGAGTTTAGAGCGTATGGAACCGTCATCAACGGAGAAAGAAGATGGACACCCTAAACGGCTTCATCAGCATTCGCTGGGGCTTCATCATCATGGATATCGAAGATCAATGGAGCTGGCAACTTTCCATCAGCCTGGAATCGGTTGGATTTCCATTCAGAAGCTTGAATCGTCATCAAACTTTTGAAAATCCAAAATCTCTTGGATTCGACCGATTTCATCACCAGCGATCCGTATCGTCCGGACGCAAGATGGTTGCCGATTTACCGAGGTCTTTCAACCTTCAGGGTTCCACGATTCCGCATCGTTTGGTTGGAGTGTCCATCGTCGTTCCTCCCCATTGGAACATGGATTCCACGAAGGACGCTATTGAGCCGGTTGCAATCATGGATCATCAGGGATCATCGACAACCCTGATTTCTCCCGAAGTGGATTCCAACGGCAATGGCGCCATCTGAGTTTGCCGGAACGTCGAAGCCACCTCGACTTCGTGCGTTGATCGACCTGCAAAGTAAAATCCGGTAAATCGAATATTCTACGAGGCTACTCTTTCACCGTGTCCTTTGATCTATTACGAAAATATGAGGGATCACATACCCTTTTGCACTTTCGACAGTTACGAACGTATTTGCCATGAGTTTCTCTCCTCTCACGAATCGTCTCGAGTATATCTCTTCGTTCATTGCCAAGTGAAACGAACGAACGAACAAAAAAAGATCAATAACAAACGAGCGAAATCATAATGTCCCTCGAATGTCCAATGCTTCTCTGTGATCGTCGACGCAATTCGACCATCAATTTGAACGACGTGACGTTAAAGGATAAAGCAAAAGGAATTTAAAAAAAAAAACCTTAAAAAAAAAAAAAAAAAAAAAAAAAAAAAAAAAAAGAAAAAAAAAAAAAAC
Organism: Ophioninae sp. A BG-2022a; assembly: GCA_030523105.1. Classification (NCBI taxonomy): domain Eukaryota; kingdom Metazoa; phylum Arthropoda; class Insecta; order Hymenoptera; family Ichneumonidae; species Ophioninae sp. A BG-2022a. Next base: position 22,275 of record JAPYZI010000576.1, read on the forward strand.
AGCGAAGGTTTCGTGCCGAAAACACAACGTGTACGTGGCCGAGAACGGAGTAGAATGTTAAGAAACGACGCAGACTGGTTTGGTAATCGATGCTCGGGGAACACACCGGACGACCTTGCTCGCGGGCAGAAAAGCTGCCAATCGTACATGACGGTGATCCCCCATGGTGATCTCGTTACGAAGTGAGTGCTCGCTACTCGCTTCCACCGGTCCAGTTTCCAGTGGGTTAGCAGCGAGCTTGGTTGTCACTTCGCTTTAGCATCCAGCCCCCTCCCGCTTCCCCACCCCGCCCTCTGAGTACGCCGTCCGAACCGATCGCCCGTAACGCCACTAATCATTAATTGCATTCGAAGCAACGAACAAAAAAAAGACAACGATAAAAAAAAAAACAGAAAAAAAAGTGAACGTAAGGACGGGAAAAAAAAATGGGCTACGTAAACGCTCGCGACGAGGGCGGTCGATGCGAAGTCTCGAAAGAAGGCGAGTGGACAAAAATATGAATACTCGGTTTTTCAAATCCGGCTTTTCTTCGCCAGTTGTAATTGAAAAAAAGGAAACGGAAAGAAAAAAAAAAAACGAAAAGAGTAGAAAAACGAAACGAACGAAACTAATCCCTCTCTAATATTAATTTATTACCCCGATGACTTTGTTACAAGTATTGTATACTAAGAGGGCATCTCCGATCCGATTATATAAAAAAAAGAGATGACAAAAAAAGGAAAAAAAAAAAAATAACGACCACTCGATTGATTCTTCAACACAGTCGTGGAAACGCCGCGGATTTAATTTATCGAGTAAAAAGGAATGAAGAGAGAGAGAGAGAGAGAGAGAAAAGAGGCACAAGTTCGTGTCGTAAATCAACTCTTGAGAAATAATGTTCTCGTATACACGGCTACGGCGACTCGAATTTATTTCGAGACTTTGTGCTTGCTCAGCCAGTTTTTGAATGCATAAATTATTCTTGTTACGATATTTGGATTGTGGCGTATCGGGCCACACGCCGAGGCACGATGTAGCAAAAATCTACATTCACTGAAAACAGAAATGAGAGAGAGAGAAGGAGAGCGAGAAAGAGAGAGAGAGAGAGAGAAGGAAATAATCTGCGGATCTACTGCCCTCTTCAATTTTCTCTCCTGTCTTCACATTCTTCAATCGTGAAATGGAATTTCTTTATTTTAATCGTATGAAGACTGCAGTCGAGCTTTGTACATAGCCTTTCCTTCATTACTACGTTCTTAATATTATTATTATTATATTAATATTATATCATATTAAATAATGCGAATCAGAAAAAAAACGAGGACATTATTAATAATTATTATTTACTAGTATTATTATATTGTGTTATATAAATACGATGGAAATAGGAATTTAGTGACAGCAGGGAAGAGCTCGAGGTGAAAATCCATGGGAACGTTAACGCATCCCCAAATGTACCCAGTACTAGTGGAGTGATAATAATTATATTTGAATTAACGTATTATTACATTATCGATTCTCACATTCCTTGTCTCGCTAGCTTTACAATTTAACGCCGGAACTCGATGTTTCGAAAAGCAACAAAAAAAAAAAAAAGAGAGAAAAATATGAAAGAAAACGACTTTTTTTTTGTTCTTCTGTAAAACAAGAGTTCTGGGCTCGAACACCTCCGAAGGCTTCTCGTACCTCTCGGATGCACGACAGAATTTTTTTGTTTCTATCATTTTCTTTTTTTTTCTTTTTTTTTTTCATTTTTTAAAACTTTTTTTTCGTTCACGCGATCGTACAAGATTTGCTTTCAGGAAAGCAAAAAAAAAACAGCGAAGAAACAAAAAACAAAATTATATAAAGAAGAAAGAGAGAGAGAAAAGGATGAGTCGAACGTCGTGCGCCCGTGTGTTTTGCCTTCGAGGAATCGCAATGTACTGTGGGGCGACCCGCCAGTTCGGCCTACCCAATAAATTCGCCAAGTCGTAAAAAACCCGCCAGCGATTCTCGTTTTTGTTACGTTTTTTTTTTGTTCCTCCCTCCTCCCACCTTCTTTCCCATTCATTTCGGGACACACTTCATTTTCATCGTGTGTCCCATCCGACGGCTAACATCGAGGCTGCCTCTATCTCTTCGTCTCGTTCCGTTCTACTCCTTCATGGCCGAGAACGCGTCTCGTACCTGGATCGTCGTGCGTGCTTCTTTTTTTTTTTCCTTTTTTCGTACTCTTATGCCCTCCTCGCGGTACGAAATTCGTGATATTAATCGATTTCGTTGGAGATCGAAAACGCATCGACATTCCGCGAAAAATTGCGCTTCCGACCCATGGAAAAAATGAAAACGTTGAATTACATCGAAAACGAATCTTCGCAACGGTCCTTTAACGTTCGAAAGACGATTAACCGATTTTCAGCGAATCTTCATTTCCGCAACGATCGAGAAGGAAAAAGATACTGAAAATTGTTATTTGAAGAAAATATGATCGTTGAAGAAAATTAATTATTGGGTATTTATCAGTTTTAAAGATACAAACGAATCTCACTCAATGGATAAGATAATGCATTTTTTTATTTTAATATTTCGTCGATTTGATTTTAATATACGAAACTGAAAGAAAGTGCACGTGAAAAAAGATTGGGTTACACTTTTAACTAAATTCTTCAATGCTCGTGATATTAATTAAATATTAAATTCAGAAATATATATATTTTGTATATTTTAAATTCGGAAATGACGGAAGAATTTTTGATATTCAAGTATTCAAACGTGATCTGACTATTCTATCGAATTAATGATATAACAAAAAAAAAGTTATAAAAAAATAATCGCAATGACACTTGTAAAAGAACTTTTTCAAGTTTACGTTATCAATGAATTATGAAATGTCGAACTGAAAAAAATATTGAGGTTGTAGATTCAAAATGCTTTAATAAAAAAATAACATTTCTAATTTGAGTCTTAAAATCTCATCTAATTATTCAATTATCAAGATAAAGAATTTCATTAATTTGTTACAGCATCAATTCTTATTTTATTATTTTAGAGATATTTTTCTAAGTATTATTTTTAATAACCTGAAATATAAAAAAAGACACGAATAAATATCAAATAAAAAAGCGATAATCAAAGTAAAGAGACATTTTTGTGTAACAATTTCGTGATATATTTATTAACAATTTTATCCGGCAAACGTGGGAGTCCACGGTCGAATATCTTCGACAAAACAAACGTAATTTTTCTCCGGTTTCGTTGATTTCCATCGAAACTGCGAATTTTTCGCCGAGTCGTGTACACGTCCTACAATAAACATCAAAATGAAAAATGTTTCATGGCTCGCCCGATAAGATTCGGGACGGTCGAATTTTGGGGTTCGGACTCGAATAGCGTCCTCAAATTCCACAAGAGTTTCCTGTCATTCGTATGACAAAAAAAAATATCGCCTTTCGTAAAAGAGTGCATATCGTTTTTTTTATAATAAAAAAAATGCTCGATAGTATTCAGAGATTGTAAAAATTCGGTGGATGCGGGCGTGGAATATCGGTGAGTTTGTATAGTAAGAGGACGTAGGGGGGGGGGGGAGTACAAGAGGAGGATGAAGCCAAGGAGCTGTGTGTACAGTTGTCGAGAGGTGCGGATGGGAATGATCTCCTGCTGAGAAGCGACCAAGGGGAACTGCATCACTCCGACCGCGATTGCATTTAATACTTTTCTCTCTTTCTCCCCCCTCCCCCCTCCCGCAATGTTTCTTTCTCGTTCTCTCTCTTTCCCTTACGTTCGATGCACAGGATTTGACAGAGAGGACTTTTGCCACTTCCCAAATGGCATTGCTCTCGCTCCACAAAACGCAGCTCGAATCGCGTGATTAACTGCTCTTACGTTTAATTAGCGTTACGCAATGATCGCGCGCTCTGGTATACGAATAGTTACAACGAAAAAGAAAAGAAAATAAAAAAAGAGGAGACAGAGAGACAAGACGGCGAGATATATATCCGCGAGATTTAAACACGCTGGTGTTGTAGCTACCGAGGTGGTAATTTAGCCTCCGTATTGGCTCATTATGCGATCGATACACGCGAGCCTTGAGATCGTCAATTGCGTGACTCACTTATTGAATATTTTTTCTCCATCTGGGTATTTACGAGGAGGCTCGAACGTTTTTCCGCTCCTCCTTCGAGTCTACCTTACGTACACGAGTCGCGAAACGACGCTCGACTCCGATAGGCGACGAGTGGGCAGTTTAGTGTCATAACTTTTTTTTTCTCTGCGATTAACCTTAAACCTCTTCGTTTTTCCGTGCGTCCAATACTAACCTAAACTGTTGATCGTTAGGGGACTGAACTAACCTGTTTGTTTTACGATGCAGGAAAAACTAACCTAAACTATAAATCGTCGAGGGAATAACCTAACCTCTTTGTTTTTCCGCACACGCAAAACTAATCCAAATTGCAAAACGTTACGAGGCGAACGTTTGTCACACGACTCTCCTAACTTGAACTAAACGTAAACCAAACATTGAGATGGCACTAACCTAAATTGCGAACTTTTGTCTCGTGTAGTTCGTTGTACGTATCGGATTGAGATCGTTCGAGTGCGTAGGAAATGTTTCGATATATCGAGATAATCGTTAACAGTTTAATGTAGGATTTTTTTTTGTTTATTCATTTAAGCATGGACAAGTTCGCATTTATTTAATGGGGTACATTAAAGTTAAATATTTACTAATATGTATTATCAAATATCGATGTTTAATAGTAACTAAAATTACGACCAAATTGTCAATAGAAATATTTATTAATGATTGTAAATGTATGATTGTAACAAATTAAATTAATATCACTTTTTAAATTTATTTTTGTGTACTAAACTTCTGTTTATTGAAAACACACGAAACCGAAGAGAAATTCAGTCTACGGCGCATGTGCTGTATATGTGAGAGAGAAATACGATATAGTTCTCTTTCGCATACAATGCGCGCCATACGGCAGAGTATTGAACTTGCGAAAACTGGACGCCTTGCGATCCTTCTACGTCCGCGTTGTCCCGAGACGATAAAAAAAACGCGACTTCTCGGATATTTCACTAAAAGCACAACGTCTGCAAATCTAGACCTGTTGGAAAAACTCGAAATGCGAATTTTCGAGCGATTTTCCTGCGCAGAATGTGCCGCGATTGCCGCTTGCTGGGCGACGTTGTAACGTTTTATCGAGGCGCGTGGGTGTCGATGTGACTTTCCGTGGTAGCGACGATCAGAAGCGAACGGTAAATCGTAAAACGACGGGCCTATTTACGAGCCCGGAGGAGGAGCAGCAAGAGGAGGAGGAGGAGGACACGAAGAAGATATTATTTGTGGTCGAATGAATCCCACGATCAAAGAGACCAAATACGTGTACGCAGAGCGACTAAAAGTTGAGGAATCGATTGGCCAAGCCCCGATAGAAGCTAAATTTTATGGCTTGATGATAGTTTTTATTGGTGCCGGTATAGATGAAAATCGTCGAACCCGGATCGTTGAGAAATAACATGATACAAGGAAGCCACCGTAATGAATTCGCGTTTATTAGTACGTTTTCATAAGTTGCCAACGAAAAGTAATAAAGTAGCCGCAAAAGTCAAGCTGGTCAGTCTGTCAAATGTCCAACGGTTCTTACCTTACCTTTGCCACTTAGCGTAATGACTGTTAATTATTATTATTCGTTAATCTCGGGATATAAATATTTGATGTGTGGGTGTGCGCACGTGCACTTGCCTACAAGAGCCCGGACTTCATACGTTACGGTACACATGAGAGCGCGAGAGGTTATGTTCAGCCAATCGCTGTATTATAGAAGCCCGACGGGAAAATAGAAACTCGTGCGGGCGTTGAGGTAGCGGGCAGAAGCTTCCCATGGACTCTCACCTCCGCGGGCGCCTTATGAACTTCGCTTAGTCGGTAAAAGATACCCACTACTGCCACTGATACACTCGCCTCTGGTGGCCGCGTGAGGCCTCTGGCGCGTCGGGGTCACGTGGGTCGAACAAGAAAGAAACGGCAATCGCGGCTCTTGCTAATAGTTCCAATGCCAATGGCTCCTATGATTCTTTGCTTTCACTACGGAAGAGTTCTGCAACCAGAATGCCATATCCCGAACGCGTGCTCGGAAGACCTTCCTGATCGAGCTCTTTGGACGGGGAAGCTACAACGCTGCGGAGACTTCTTCGAGACTGCAAATGTCGGACTCTTGGGGAAGAATGTGTCTGCAGGTGGAAGATTCTTTGATGTACGGCGGCTGGATACCGAAGGTAATATGGCGCCCATTTTTGTACGAATGATTTCGTAGGTAATGCAGTATTACGTACGCAATTTCTCAGAGAAAAACGGGCGTACAAAACTTGAGTCTGCAAATACGAGTGATTTGCTGCATCGGCTATTGGATATATAATTGTACGATAGAAAAATCAGTTCATTTCTTACACGACAATTTGCTCCAGGATGAAAGTTCTATTCAGCTGCTTCGAAAAAAAAAAATCATATACCCGTTGGAATGAATAATACTTCCATGCGTAATATTTCATTTTACAATCCGTATATATACTTTCTCAATTCGTTTTCCGTTACGTACAACCGATAATTTGAAGCTTAGACTACGAATATTAATTTTCATACGGGCTGCCTCATTAATATTGAGATATTGAAATAACTGGAGACCGTACCGGTCTGTGAGATTAGAGCCTCGTCCATTCACTTTCACCCAAACAGTTACATTACTGAGTCTATATATGAATTTGTACGATCACCGCATCATCCCTGTTATTCCCATTTTTCGGTACCTTTTAGCCACTGTTGTCCCATCGCGTTTTCTTATTTCGTATGGTCTCTTGTATTTAGCTTCCGTATCTTGTTGCACAGAAACATTGTTATCTTCAAAACCTTCGACTTCGATCTTTGATGGCATTGGGAAATGGCGGACACGGTTGGTGCTTGGAAACTACGGAGAATTTGGATATTGGCAGCTGTTACTCGGTCAATAATGGATAATCGGAATTCTAGTGGTACTTAACCAATGACGCAAATCCGTACGGCAGGATTGAATGGTTTATTATTCCCAGAGCTGTTATATTAAATGGGTCTGGTAGTTAGAGAGTTAAGACAGGGTATAAGCAAACACACAGGTACACGTGTATATAGTTAGGATGCAAACCAGCAGCTAGGCTAGAGAATCGACACCCGGCGCTCCTCGACGTTCGACGCCAAGCCCGAAGAGCACGCTTGTAACTGTCTGTGGGAGCCCAACAGCCTTTCACCTAATTGTTGGCACAATATGTGAATACGGAGGCACCACAGTTCCCAGCCATCGACTTCTGGAGGGTTCCTTCGGGCTATAGCACTCCCTAGTACCGGACCTACCAATCGCCCACGCCGTTATTGCTAAAAGCGTGACGGCAGTCCTTAAATCCTAGTGACATCTCTCGCGGTTCGCACCGTCGTTTCGGTATCTATGCAACGACCAATTGCATCAACTCTGATTATTTTGGGTAAAAATAGAACAGTGGAAACTGCTTTATTAGTGTTTTCGGCAGGAAGCTTTGTATAATTGCAATTGTCACAATTGTTGGTCCCGGCAACAGCAGTTTTTCGCTGGAATTGTTGTTGCGAATCGTACAGTGTCAGAGTGACGAATAATGACCGTAAAATATATTAGCGGTCGTTGAAACAAAAATAACTGAAGGCTTAATCTCTTAGGACTGAAGATTTTCAAACGCGTTTATGAGCTTGTCTAGACCAAGGGTTTAATCACTGGAACCGTGACCCAACTTGCCGGTAATAGACTTCAATCTTTGAAGTACGTTAGAAGTTAAGTACGAAGCAGAGTGAGGATAATATAGGTATAGTTAATGATATATATATATATATATCACTCTCAACGTTGGCTCTCTCATCATCAAAAGTACATATTCAATACGAATACTTTTCCTTATGAAGGTGTTGAAATTTGTGCGTTATGTGACCAAACGATTCTTCATCAATATCCTTAATTTAGCCTTCCCCATTCTGGTTCTCTGTCGGTTAACAGTAGCTAATACCTGTGCGTAAACTCCTACAAAATCTTTCGCCCTAAACTCCGAATTCGTTAACTTGACATTCCATTTAGAAAAACAAAAAACATGGTTTATGTATCGTTGATATATTACGATTTAACGTTTCCAACCGGATAGCTGTTACTACCGAATTAGCTTATTCATCGCTTGGAATCTTTGACCTTTTTTTTTCCTCGTCGTCAGATAATAAACCCTGAAATTGCCGATATTTTCGCTAACTGGTTCTTAGCTACGACGTATTCAAAATAAAAAAGAGCTTCCACGGCCCTTTCAAAGATCGGGCAGTGCTCTCAAAGCGCCATTCAGCGTTCCGCCTTCGGTCGATTATTCTCTTTTCCTATACCTGCCAACGTTCACGCGCATCAACGCGATTCGTAAACTACGAATTTTCAAACTTTTAATCCAGACTTCTCCACTTCGGCGATAACGTCGTTTATTTTCTTTCGCGTGAAAAATTTTCGTACATCTTATTCCTCGTTTTCCTCCGAGTACTTAAAATCAGCAAAACGGCATATCCGGTTCGAAAATATTTCGGAGTGCGTCCAGAATCGTTCTCCGGAAGGATCGCTGCCACGGTCTACCAGATACTTCTTGTATCGATGCCTCGACAGTCCTCTCCCCACCTCAACTTGCCGATCTCCCGTCGATAGGTGTTTAAAGGTCACTCGGTGCAACGAGGACTACGAACCTCCGGCAAACATCCACGTATCATATAACTTTGATATACGAGTAAAGTCGTGTTTATGTATATAGGTTTGTTATGGGGGGACCTTTGCCGCGAAGGATCAAGAGGAGAGCCCGGTCTCGGTGGCTGGAGAAGCCTCGCGGCCGTGGCACACTTACGTGATGATCGTGAGCGCAGCCCCTCTCGAAGCTACCGCGATCGGTATAACTCGCATACAACAGCACGCTTATGCAAATCCTATTAGCCCTATATTTATATACACACATATACGTAAACACATCTATATGAATAAATAAATATATATATACACACAGGGTGACCGGACATTCAAAATTTCAGCCCTATCATCCAGGGATCAAAATTGAGTGAGTTATAACTGCCGTACGATTTTTAAAAACTTGCAAAGCTTTCTAATGGCATAACCAAAATAACAAAAACATCGAAACAATTAACCAATCATTCAAATAAAATTATTGAAATTCGCGTAATCGGGGAAATATAGATTTTAAACGACGAATGTTTTTATTTGAATTATTTAACCATGTTTTTGGCCTTCGTTAATTCGTCAGCTTTCGAAGAAGTATCGATCGGACTCGGAGTGTAGTAAAAGATAAATTATTCGTTTTTGGTGACAAGATCGAAACGTGAATTGGGAAAAATTGTATAAACCATCGTAATTCTGTAACTGCTCAATTGTGGTCCCTAGTTGATTGGGCTTAATGCGAATGACCTTTGGAATGACCCCTTTCAAGGAATCGGTCGAATTACTGGTCACCCTGTACATATATATATATATATATATGCACGAACATACATTTATATATGAATATATACGAAGAGATGGGGGGAGGGGAGATAAATATGAATATACACACAACCGATCTCTTGGACAGTTCGAAACTGTTCTGGAGTTTTGTGCTGCCGTTGGCTGCTATTCGTACATTATATTCCGTATAAAACGTGTATAGGGAACGAAAAGGATCGGTTATTTGTGGTCTTCGTTTTGTCCAAATTTATTGCACCACTCTGGAGAAGAGAAAAAGAGAGAGAGAGAGAGGGGGGATACCCACGAGGTATCCCGTCGAGGACTTATCCGCGAGTCCAGGAATGCCAGCGCGTGACTTCTTCGCCTCCTCACGTGCTATATGAGATTCTTTTTCCAAGTTTCATTCGGGTTCCAGCTAAGCCTAAGCAAGCCAAGCTCCAGCAGGAGCAGGAGCAGCGCAGGAGCAGCAGCTCCTCGTCCGCCCACATTCACAGCAAGATACCGAACGTTATTCGTGTATTGGTGTGTACGAGTGTGAATACAGAAAACATAGATCGAGCCGAGGGACAATGCAGATGAGGTCTTTCGTTCGTGAATCCCGTGACTCCCGGTCGATATAAAATTTGACAAATCCCTCGTTCTTTTTATTCTCGAGTTTTCTCTTTGGCTTATTATTGACTCGGCGGGTTTGAAAAAATGATCCTGTCGTCGATTCTTTTGTTAGGGGCCTCCGGTGCTTCCGCGGTGATCGCCTTGAGAAATCCTACATAATTAGGGGAGTTAGAGGATTCTGAAGAATTTTATTGGTCTGTAGGAGTGACAAGTTGATTTCTTTTTTCACTGGTTTTTTCAGTGCTTATTTATCATCCAGAAATTTTGAATTACTTGGAATTTCGTTAGTGGAGGAAGTTTGGAAAATTATGGAATGGTTTATGTATTCGGTATGGAGACTGGAAAACGAATGAACGACTGAATATTCAATTGTGAAGAATTTTCGGTTTCACCAAACGAACGCTTTAAAGATCTTAATTATTCATTTTTTTTTTTTACTTGATTACCAATCAACGGAATTGCTGGTTAACGATCGGTAACTCTCGTTCTCAATAAATGTAAAGCCAAATCAAAGGTCATTAAGGAGTTACGTAATTCAGTGGGTTTTGTTTCGGTTCAGTATTACCACCACCGACAAGGAAGTGCACACTTTTTCGTGTTCTTTTTTCAATGTTTTTTTTCATAAGGTTCGACCAATTGGCGAAGCTTTTCCCGGGATTCGCTGTGGGAACTCCCGTTAATCGTCAAATAGTTTAAGATCGATTGGCCTTTGGGCTTCCGGTGGTGAACGGTGGTGCGCCGCGGTATGGGGCACTCGCGCGCGAGCGGCATTTCAAGATCGCGTGTTCGCGTGAGCCTAATAGTATAACTGGCGAGGTAAAGATATGGAGAAGCCGCTGCGCGCTTCCTAATCGCTCTCCTCGCCACGTGAATGAAATATTATTTCGGAAGCATTTGAAATTTTACGTTGCTGACCCGATACACGCTGCCTGATTGGTCAATTTTTGCGCACACGCACACTGTGACGTCTGCACGAGCACGTGCGGATGCACATGCTTTTTTTTCATCTTTCATCATACGGGGTGTCCAATTTCAAATTTTAGTCCAATTCAAACGATGACAACTCGATGAAAAAAGGTTTCGCGTTGAACAGAAAAACTATATTTCGAAAGTCGATATTCTAAAAAAGAAAAAAATACGGGAATTACTTCAGGTTTTTCAAACGTGACGTATAAATGAAAATAATGTAGAAGCGAACGTAATATATTGATTAATGGAAACTTCTGGGACTAGGGAAATTTACGTATAAGTGAAAAACTTACAAACGAGGTTTCATTGCAACAATAAACGCCAAAGGTATATTTGTTGCATTTTATTTTGGTTAAACTTGACTGCTAGAGCCATCTGCATTGATTGCTAATGTAGCAATGGTGTTCAGTTGAATAATTACTTCATTGGTCCTCAATAATAAAAAAAAGTTCGCGTCGATTCGGATCGCAAAACCAGCGAAACACGACGAACTGTAAATTTCAGTAAACTTGAACGATTTTTCGTGCGATAGTTGCATTTCGACGAATCTTTAAAGTACTTTCGTGACGAAAAAAAAAACGTGAAAATCGATAGGTTTTTAGAGTTTTATATGCAGTCTGGTTAATAGACGCGAATGAGTTTCCTTGGAAAACCGGGATTCCAGTATTTCAGTTCTCAGGTCCCCGAGGCTATAATTTGGTCGAAGGGACGTCCAGCACCGTATCCTTCAATGTACCGAAGCCTACAAAGCAGGACCCTCAGTGGGTGTATCATTCTTCGATAAAGAATGGCTTGAGCGTAACCGTAGACCCTGAGGCATTACTGTTTCGCATGACGATATCTCCCCTCGATGGAAAAACAAAAAAAAAAACATTGCTGTACGAAGTACAACTCGTTTCGTTTTCACTTACCCAACGAGCACCCAAATAACTGCGCGATGTAATCCATCGTACAGTTATTTCGAGGTAGAGTCATGAAAGAGAGACAGAGAGTGAATGTTCAGTCGGACGAGAAGAATGGACGGATGATATACATCGCGGAAGTTGCCAAGATCCGTGAAAAGGTCATTGAACTTTGATCGAGAGCTAGCGCGCAAAGTCGATTCGTTTGCTTAGTACTTTATCCTCATTCCTAACCCCAAAGTCATCGAATCGGTGATGATTGCCGTTCGTTGCACTTGTCCTTCCAAACATTGAATATCCCTATCCTTCGTCGCAAATACGAATTCGCGTCACGAATTCTCTTCGGCTGAGCAGCTCCGGCGAGACAATGATCGATGGTTCCCGATTTCCATGTTTTTTCTCTGCGCTAACTTGCGAACGGCAAAGCCGTGCCTCGTGCGTCGCACGATCGAAAACAACTTAAAATTTACGCGGATTCCATTGTTGCGGTCAACGATGACGATCACCAGCTTTGGAAGTTTGAGCGGATTCAGGGACGTTGTTTTGTTATAAACAGCACGGGTACGTTTCACCGTACGTAGCTGGAGTTTAATTAAAAAAAAACTTCCCCAGCGTGCTGTACGGGTTCCTGGTGACCCAGATGTCGATTAGGTGGTGAACGATTAACAGACTGTAACGTTTTTCTTCCTAGCTTTCCATATGAGCGACAGTCTACCTGCAAAAGAAATCAATTTATGATCGGTTCGGGTTATTGACACGACGTCCCTTTTAACAAGAACAATTTTGCCCGAAAGTAAACACTGGAGCATAATAAAGTATTTAATCTTAATCATCATCAACAACAACGAAAAAAAAAAATGGCTCGGCCACTAAGAGGCGTACTGGTCGAATTTGACCGTCGTTTCAAGATCAGTACGGAAAACCGTGGGTGAGAAGGAATCACAGGGTGTTACGACGAACTTCGCGGTTGTTGCTAATACGCAGTTACAACACGAGAATGGATTGTTGTCGCAATCAAGTGACCGAGCTATTTCCTGCGTTCCTCTTGGCGGAGAACAGTCGCGATCCTCTTTGATTATTCGTAGGTGGAGCTCCGGAGGTGGTCCTATGCTCGACGTTGAAATTTATCAGGACGGTGATCTGGTCTCGTCATTGGGGAATGTGGGAGTGTTGTACGACTGTGATGTGATGTTTGTTAAAAAAAAAAGAAGGAAGAAGAAGAAGAAGAAGGAGGCCTCTTCGTCTTCTTGTTCTTTGGCTGGTTGCTCGTACGCTATAAGTTGTACGTGCCAGGTGTCGTGTGGGGGCGTTCACTAAACGTCAGGTGTCACACACTTCGTCGTCTCCGACTGTCACAACCCCGAGATCTCGAGTGCTTATCGCGAACCGGCTTTTGTCGTAGCTTCTGATGCTAAATGCCACGAGAGTTTGCAGTTTCGAGGCTCCAAATTCTTTACGGGAAAGGTATAAAAGAGAGGACCTAGCGAAAATGTATACAAGAGGAAAAAAAAAAGAAACTCTTCTCTTGGCGCATCACGATTCTTTCTTTTCGTATTTTTCGAGCCATCTCAAGAAGACGCCAATAAACGCGTATGATTGGTATATAATAATCGTCGTGTCTAGGCACGATAAATAACGATGTATTTTAATCGAGAAACCATGCCGTGTTTTTCCTTCCAAATGAGAGTCAGCTACTCAACGATTCGGATCCACAGGCTCATCAACGGGTCCCCGGGCAATCCTTGAATTCCGGCGAACGTTACACACGTCGCCTTCGTCCATTCCAGTTTATCAGACTGCCTGTCTTAAATTTTGGAAAAATATGATTTCCCAAATGGCCATGGCGATCGATAAATTCTCAGTTTTAACAGTGCTCGGATGTGTGACCGTGTCTTTGGGAAAAAAGGGAGAACGACGACGTGTGTCCACATGAGTCACGAGACTTTTGGCTGCTGCGCCTGTCGATCGGTTGTACCGGTTTTCATGGAACTTTCGGATGACTCAGCCGTCTAATGACGGAGTAAGTACGCTATTCGGAATCGCGACATCTTCGAGTTCCGTTGCTCTTCACTTTGCTATCCAAATGTCGGGAAATAGGATCGAGTTCGAGTTGGTGATTTTTGGTGGCTAGGCAAATCAGGCTTTAATCCGTTTACGGATGACCACTGGAACTTTTTACGCTTGCAGTTGTTCCGATGGTTATCCCTGCGCGATTTGCATAATTATTCATAAAAGAATCGTCCAGTATGTCCACGTACTTTGTCAATGAAAGAAGAACCTGCGATTTTTCTCGACCGATTCTTTTGAAAAGTGTGTCTTAACGCCCCTGGAAATCTAGATTTCCAACCTCAAAAAGATCAGGACTGTTGCTGTTTCCATTGTGATCCGAAAGCAGAGAGAGAGAGAGAGAGAGAGAAAGACAGATAGATGAGGAGGGAAGAAGGGGGGAAGGTAGGAGGAAACAGCGTTGGCGTCTCAGTGGCTTTGGTGAAGCCCCAGCAGGGGTACAGGGGTACGCCAACCGCGCGTCTCCCATTATCCCATGCTAATTCTCGGCCGCGGCTGTCATTGCCTCGGGGCCACGAGGGGGCCCCTCCTGACAAGTAACACCTCTTGGCTCGTGTTCCCTCGGCGTAGGAGTCTCTCGAGTCCTTTGCCGCTGCTCCTGCTGCTGTTTCTTCTTCTTCTTCTTCGTCTTCGAGACACTCGACCGCAACTTTGGCTCTTGCCAAGTTGGAGCGGGTGTATGCGCGTACGGGTTGAGAGGGGTTGGAAGGGGCGAAGGAGGGAGAAAGCGAGGCTGCGTGCAGTCCGAAAATCAACTCGTCATGCTCCCTTCATTTTCTCTCGGACATAAAACAGCCATTTGTTAGGTCGTGTCAAGGGGGCCCAGCGAGAGTCGCGCATCGCGGGGTTTCTCAGCTCGAGACCTCTCGTCTTTCCTTTTCTATTACTTTTTATTTTATTTTTTTTTATATTACTTTACTTGTATTTTATTCTACTCCCGCGATGCTCTCGCAGATGCCCGATTCGATGGAAGTCTATGGGAGCACGTATGGATTGGCGATTCATTCGATCGTGCCTGTGATAATAAATATCAGCCCATAGTTCAAATCCGAGGCTTCTTTCTCTATACACCGAAGGTTCGATGTCGAGCACGGTATACAAGTGTTGCTTGATGCCCCCCCCCCCCTCCCGCCCGCCTGCTCAGGATTAACGATGCCAACGTTGGCTTAAACAAAGGAGCAACCAAGCGCCGCTTGTAACTCCCGACTACCACTTTGTAAAGCAAAGTACGAATTTGGTATGCCGCATAGCGATAGCTCTTCTAATGTCGTTCCTAACCTCTCTTTCTTTATGCATTCACACACACACGCACACACGTATATGTTCACGTGGCACACCGGGAGCTTGGGACGGGCCCGATTGGAATTTCGTACGAGACCTCGAGTTTTTCTCGCCCCGTTCAATCCCCCGGTGCATTACAGGGTACACTACCGAACCCGACCCGTCCAAGTTTTCGCCAATGCGTACGCAGCACGTGCGATA
This sequence comes from Ophioninae sp. A BG-2022a, assembly GCA_030523105.1. Taxonomy (NCBI): domain Eukaryota; kingdom Metazoa; phylum Arthropoda; class Insecta; order Hymenoptera; family Ichneumonidae; species Ophioninae sp. A BG-2022a. Next base: position 37,801 of record JAPYZI010000576.1, read on the forward strand.
ACCAAAACCGCTGACGATTTATTGGAATCTCGAGTGGCGCCACCTATGCGGGCTTGTCAACGTCGATGTATATCTCCGAAGGAGTACGTGACTCCAGCACTGGCGTTATGTTCCTCGGCCGCGCGTCCATCAACGCGAACGTTACCAGAGATCCAAAGTACATTCGTCCCGTGGTCTTACGTACGGGTCCAAACTCGTACGTAAAACCAAAGTCGGCAGGCTGGAGAGCCTTTCGAATAAAGAAGCGAAGCTTCTCGATTCTGCCGCGTAAAGCGCTGCTACTCTGGGGTGTGCCAATCGAAAAACATGTCCGAACAGGTGCGAATCGGTACACAGTTTTTTTTGGGAACGAACAATATTTTTTACAGCGATGTGAAAAATATGAACTATTTTGCTAGTGATTCTGTCGTGAAAATAACGATTGTACGGGATGTAAGGAAATCTTCGTGGATCGATACATTTATTAACTTTGGAATCTTGTTAATCAACGGCATCCACGGGATTTTCACGGTTGTTTTCGAAAATTTTCTAAAAAGTCGAAGCGATGCCAGGCATTTTCTGAATAGAGTACTTACCGTCTGTCGACACTAGAACGGAACGCGAGAACGCGACACAGAAGAATTAACTTATTGCCTCCAAAGTGATCGCTGTATATCTATGATCCCGAGGCTCTCACGTGACGGCGCCTCTAACGAATAAACGAGGATTAAAGTTCCCGTTTCGCTAACGATGACACTCACGATCGCTGAGAAAGCTTGGAGTTACCAAAAGCTGGTATGTAATACGGTGGTCCTCGCCGTACGTGGGAATTTCATTCACGGACTTTGAGGATTATTTGGCGATGGGTGTAGTGTTCGGTTGACGTTCGTAACGGGGACGAATAGCGTTAGCTTGTTTGGCGTATTCGTCACGCAGGGGCGTGTCGACATCTGTCTTTCAGCGAATTTTATCTACTTGTCAACGCGTGTGGTCTCCATGGTCAGGGTTCTTAACGGCTTTGTCGATGGGAGAGTCAAGAACGACGGTAATAAAAGAGGAAAGTTTCATTTCGGTTAGCTCGACTTCCTTCTTTTGGTCCGAGGATTTTTTTTTCGGATCGCACGTTGGGACATTCCATGAGATATCCGAGCGTAGTCATTGCCGATATTAATTCGTGAAACGTTGACGATCGTTGGCGGTCGCGGACCCGACGATGGGAAGAGCTAGAGAATCAACCACTCCGGGTCGTGGTAACGTCGTCGAGGCCTCGGAATGGACAACGGCGATAACTCATTCAGCGATTGCGCGCCGGTTTCTCAATTAGGTAACGCGGCCGGAACACACCGCCGAGAGGAAGACACGGAGGAGGCTGGTGCTTACTTCGGGCACAAGAAGATGATGACCGAGCGGTGGAAACGGCGCCGAGGGGACCAACGTTATTTCGTATAAATCAGGCACGTTCTTGGCGACGAGTCCCCACGGGAGGCCCATCCGGAGTGGCTTCTCCTACGTACCGAAAGAGTTCCCTCGTTCTGACCTTGGCCCTCGTGACTGTTCGTGCTTCGGCTTTTCAAAGCGGCACAAGCCTACAAAGAGAATTAACGAGAAATCATTTACCAGCCGGAAAACTATTATCAACTCGCGCACGGTAGGGTTTACGTTGACTAGTAGACTGTAGACTTTTTTCTTTGTTGCGTGGCAATTGCCGGTGAAATCGACTTAAACTACTAATACTAACTTTAGCTGTATCCAAATCATTTTTGCCGAAGGATCCTTCGCGTGGGATTCATTGTGTTGAAATAAAAAGAAAATTGAGTATCTTGGGTTTTCGCGTATGGCTGTTGATCTTCAACGGATAGTCTCGTACCGGTTGCTTTATGCCGAGACTCTCAATATTTGCTTACGAACTGTTTCGACGCAGTTGGAAAATTTCGTTGATGCTGATTCACTCAAGTACAAACGTTTATTAATTTTATTCACCTAGGTTTCGAGTTACAACTTCGTACACTTTTCCCTATCGTTCTTTCCAATTAAACCCTATCACTGCCTACCGGCGCTTCGCTGATCCAACCTAACTTCCGTTGCGGTCACAACCGTCTTGCGCACCAGACAAGTACACCGAATATACCGTGCAACGACTCGGCGTGTATAGTTAAGAATAAAAAGCTCGGGACGGTGCAACGTTTTCACTGTCCGCTGTTTGCGTAAACATGATTCGGATACGTAACGTTTAATGTACAGTCGTTTCGTTCCGCAAGTATTCACGATGTTCGTAATAAAAAAATTGGAAAATCAGGTATCGACCATTAAGAATCAACATAAATCGCCAAACATTATCCCTAAATCTAGGAAAACAAGGAACATCAAGAATTCCATAAAGTTCTACTCGTATTCTCCCCACTTTGTCCAAATTCCTAACTTTATCAGCCAATACGAATCGTGTTATCGGGTAAAACAGCTTTACGGATAAAGCACCATCGGAGTCGTCGATCTTCAGAAACATTCCGAAGAAAACGCGAATCTTCAAGCATCTTTGTCTCCATTTTCGAAGAGGTCGGCAGAAAGGGGCGGGGGTAGGCGGGGGGCGCAGGGTTGATCGAAAAAAAGTGCGACCGCCCGCGGATGATCTTCCTCGTATCTCGACTTCCTCCGGTCCTCGCGTTACCTTTCTCGATTTTCTTCCTTCCTTACCCCCCCCCCCCCTTTCCCCCTTGTTCCTCCCTCTCATTCCCTGGCACACGAAGAGGAGCGCGACGCGTTATTCCCCCTTTACAACCCAGTGAAAGCTTATACTCGCCACAAAGTAGAAGCGTCGGTACCCATATACGTATGGGCAAATACGTATCGCAATGATCGTCGAGAACGTTGGTATTTTGTGGCGCGAGTTGGAACGAGCTCACGACCGATACGGGAGAGACCGTGGGGGCCCCCGACACGCCAAGCCAAGTTCAGCCCCCAGCTAGCAGGACACTAAAACTCATTTTCATTTTATGCAACGTTCGAACGAACGTTGGTGGTCGCGAGACCAGGATAAGATTTATCGCTGGCGTACCTCTTTGTTTATTTTCACTAACGTTTTATTTTTATGTTTTTTATTATTATTATGTTTTTTTTATTTTTTTTATTCGCGCAAACTGCCAGGCGGATCCGCTCCGCGAAACGTGTAATCTTGGAAGGACTGTCCCTTCTGTGTTACGAGTAACCAACAATTATGACGATTTTTTTGTTTGTTTTTTTTTACCCTCATCTAAGTTTGCTCGCAATTGTAGATTAAATTTGGATAACTAATGCGATAGTTTCGGGGTATTGATTCTTTTGGAGACTTTAGCCGCGATATATCGCGGTCGACATAACGCGCCTCGTAGCTCGCCGCGTCAGCGATCCATAATTTACCGCTCGGTGAAGCTCGCGAGAGCCCAAGCCGTTTGCCTCTAATTTATGTGTTTTTAAAGACACGGGGAAAGAGTAGCGAAGAGCCAAGACCGAGAGAAAAGACCTACGTCTGCCCTCTTGCCCTCACCTACTACACTCTTCATCCTGTACCTCCAATGTTCTCCCTCCGATCAATCTTGAGGAAGCACAAGCTCTGCAACAAAAATTGGGGCAGCTCGGAAAACTGCGATTTATCAGAAGTGTCTCGCGTTCCATTTTTTCCCTTTTAAACTTTCCAGCTATGGAGAATTAAACGAAATACAAATCCGCGATTGAACGCTTTTCCATCATTACTCTCATACTTCGGTAAACCGACTCAACCGATCAGTTCTGTCTATATCCGTTTTAAGGGGACGCGAAGAATCAACATAACCTCACAAATTGACAAAATACGAAATTTAACACATCGGCGATGAACTTTTCACTGAAAAAGTCGAATCTGTAAAATTCAACGACTCCAAAGAAATTGAGAAACTGAAATTTTAAAACTTTCGTCCGAGCACGAGGAAACTGTGTAAAATCCTATCCAGAATAAACAAACTCCTGTATTTCTCAAATTCTCTACTGCTCAGATATTTGATTGAAACATCCATACCGAGAACTCGCCAAGACTCAAGGCGGTCACCGCTCCGAGTATTGCCCACCTCAACCTTAACTCGAAATATTATCAGAGCCCGAAATTCGACGGTCGATCAATCGAGACGGGTATCGAACGAAAACTTCATTTTCTCAGGTGGTCGAAACCAGCTGCGGTGCCACCAATTGAATCGGATTAACCTCAATTTTAAAGACCGAGGATTCGTTTTTCAACAATTTTCACCGTTCTGGAACTTAAACGGTATTGAATAACGCGATGATTTTTTATGTTCTGATGGAAAGCCGGATACTAGATTCTGGCTTCCTCTTTCTCTTTCTCTCTTCCCTCTACTCTCGTATTTACGAATACGTTACAGCTGCGGGATAATAACTGGGAAAACTCGCGGCTCTGAGACAAGCCAATGAAACGAAACATCGGTACTTGACTACGTGTTTCTATTTCCAGAATCGCTAGGAGCGAACTTGACGCGCGTATAATTGGGGCTTCTCCGTGCGGCAAAGACAAGAGTGAAAGAGTGAGACGGAAATACAGAAAGCAGGGGGGGGGGGGGGGGGGAGGGAAGGGGGCTGCGGAAGCCTCGGGGCATTATTTTGGGACTGAACTGGACGAGCACCCGTTAAACGTCTCGTTCTCATCCTTTGCTCACGCTATAAGTCGTAAAAGCCCGTCTCTGACTTCGGGACCATATCCCAATGGTTTCTTGCTGAAATGTGTGTGTGTGTGTGTGTATATATATATATATATATATCCGGTACGTCCATCCGCGTCAGAAAATTTTCGGGCTTTTATAACGTTCACCGTACAATATATAAAAAGGTGGTCCCTGTTGTTGCCGAAAGGGACCTTACCGTGGAGGCTATAAGGGTTCTTTTATAGAGTAGCCAATTAAAACTAGCGAGGTCCAATTTCGTATCTCGAAAAAAACGCTGAGCAACATTCCAAATTCTGAGGAATGAGAGAAATCGAAAGAACGAACATTTTTAGAGTCCTTACGATTATTACGCGGTATTAAAAAATCGGTTATCGAATTTGCGAGGGGGCGATTTTTTATTAAGCGAAAATTCTATTGTCCCGCGCGAAATTGGAGTGTTGAGACGAGGCACCGATAACTGACGACATCGTTGCATTTGAGCATTCCGATTGACAGTTTCTACATATTTCACCTGGCAAGCTAATTGACGTTTCTTCAATACTTCAATTTGAGCATGGCGATTTATGATTCTTCAATATTAGGGGTAGCAAAAAGAAATCCATGATTCTTCTAATAGATGAGTCATCTGTATATAGCGTTGTATAAGTCTGACCGGGTTACACTAGGTTGAATTAAAAAGGTAAGATCTTGTACTCAACAATCTTTTGTGACAGTTTTGTGATTGGTTGATTCCAGAAAATAATGGATTTACTTTTACTACACCTAATATTCGGTTTCGAGCATGCCGATTGATGGTCCTTCAACGTTTCAATAAGCTGATACATATTCATTGATGATCCTTCAACATTATAATCATAATACACCGATCAAAGGATCCTTACCGTTTTTATCCGAACACGCCGATCGCGATTCTCCCTCCTCCCCCCAAAAAAAAAAACAAAATTCTCAGCCCCAATTTTCGTATTTCTCAAAAGTTTCGAGGGTATCCGGGGGTCTCGAAAACGATTGATCCTTCGGAGTTTGTTGGTGTTTTTTTTTTTTTCTTTCTCCTGTCTCTTTTTTAACTGGCACGTGATTCCGTGACTCGATAACTTTACGACGGGGGTAACTCGATAAGGATCGGTGACGGGTTGAAGAGCTTTTTGCACATTCTTGCCCTCGGACCGGCTGTATCCTCGCTCTTTCTTCCTTCCGCCAAGTTTACGACGAACCCATGTTAGTAAGGTGAGACGGGAGGAAGAAGGAGGGATGGCGCAAGGGGGCGAGGGGGAGGGAGGCGGATAGCACCGCGAGTGGGAGCCTTCTCGATGCTTGAGAGGCCTCTGAGAGAAGTGAGTGTTCCATACGGCTCCCATATTTCTTCGGTGCAACACTTTAAGGGCCCCCCATTGTCCCGCGGCCACGTTCCTATTACGCGTATTATGCGGATTATTGGCTCTAGAGTCGAGTTACGGAGGCGAAGATCAGGGGTTGTTCGGTCCATGCAGAATCCCGTAAACCATAGGAACAACACGGGTAACGGGTCAGGTCGATGGTGAAGGTAAAACTTGGTGGAGAATGTTGGAAAAGGATCTACCGTTTACTGCTAGGTTGAAAACGGCCACCCGACGGTTCTTTCGGTAACGCGAGTGGGTGGAAGACAATAGATTTTTTTGAAAAACCAGAAAAAGAGGGTAGGCTCCATCAGGTGGACGTCAATATCGTCAGGCCGTCAAAACACTTGTCAGCCTACCATCAAGTTCGACAGGTCACAGCCCTCAACATTTTTCTCTTCGTTCCGAGTCAATTAACGTTCGCCCCTTCCCTCCGAGCCACGCGTTTCCCTCCAATCTTCTTCCAACAAGTTGTGCCCTGCTATGACTATTATTATTTCATTAGAAACTCCTCGCTGTGGAATCGCGTTGTCCGCTCGGTGGCTTCCACGTGAGGGCCGACGTTCTCGGGCACTGGGAGTCCTTTCGGTGGATTTCTCAGGGAGCGACCAGACGCCGAGGGAGACAGAGATCCGAAAGAATTCTCAAGATTTATCGTAGGGGCAATTACATTTGGGTCGGTGAGGATAGAAACGAGTAGGAAAAAAAGTATGGTCGCGCTTTACGACGCGTCTATAATTATCGGTGATTTCGAGGAAATATAGCCAAGGGATTCCGACTTTTTCGTTGTCTTTCCTTTGTTCGTAAAATCGTTCGGGCTGCTGAACTGTGGGAATGCCGTGAACGTTTTTAATCGCGCACTCGCGTAAATCCGGCAGTTTTCAGGGATCATTCGTTGCTAAGCCGATAATTAATCGTGGCCGTCGGCTTTTCTGGACTTTAATTGCCCATTTGATTTCTAGGAATAACCTCTTTCGATCAATCCTCGGTTAGGAATTGCGTAGAAGCTGAAGACTGTCGAAAACCTCGGATGGATATTGGTACTGCCACGATTTCTCGGATATTTCGGACGGCATTTTTTCGAGACTTTGCGATTGAGGTTTGCGCGGGCGGATCGTGTTGTCCAACCGCATGATAAATCCCACACGTGATCGCGAACACCCTCCTTCGTGCGATCTTTCCAACGATCATGGCTTATAATCCGAATTCGTACGAAATTGCCTTCAATTTAGCAATTAAAAAGAGGAGAGGGCTAATAGGAGGGTAGCTAGACATCGAGCGTTTGAGTGACAGCAGCTCTGAACTCTCCCACAAGATTACGTTCTGAACTCTCCGGAGCCAAACGAGAGAGATCTCTCGCGAGGATAACAGAACTCACGATCTCGTTGCCCGATCCTCTGCCACTTCAGATCCCGTCTCCATACGGCACCCGGAGATCACCCAGGTCAGAGTGCACACGAACTTTATCGGCCTCCACACCGCACCTTCTTACCTCTCTCTTCCTTCGTTATTCCCCCCCCCCACACACATGCTCTCATTCGTACGCCATCGATTCCCGTCACATTTTTTTTACTTTCGATCACGAAACCAACCGGTGAGAGAAATTCAGAGTGTGATGCGGTGCAACGAATATTTCGAACGATAATTAAGGAGCTCGAGGAGGAACTTTCTTTTTTGGCGTTTGTTTATTTGGTTTGGAAAAGGAACAATGACAATGATTTATCAATTTATTCTCGTTGTTGATGTTACAAATGACTCAGTTAAAGTATATCTTTTATATCTTTGACACAGTGGTAGCAAATGTGCTTCTGATATGAAGTATTCCGGACTGACAAGCTTCGAGATAATATTTTTTAAACTTTTGGTTTCCGATAAATATCGAGATCGTCGTGTGTCGAAAATAAGTCGATAAAATCATTATCTCGTTTTTCAGTATTTCAAAAGCCGGAAAAACCATTTTTTTTTTTCATTTGAAACGATGTAAAACAATAACGGGGGAAAAAAGATAAATCGCTTTCGAGAAAACGATAGTTACGACATATTCTCTCATTTTCATTAATCTCACTTCTGAATGGTCGATTAATTAATTCTCGATTTTTATGAAGCTAGATCGAAGTATGTAACGACGATGCTGTTTTTGTTTAATTTTCAACTCGAACGGTAATGTGGATTATTGTGGATATTACTCTTACTTGTTAATGGCTCCGTTTGTTAATGACCGAATGAAAAATGTATTTTTATTGTGGTTATAAAATGTATATTGGGATAGCGGCTTTTTTCAAACGTGGTATTTATGGACATTCTATGATTATACGTCTCTTCATTATTATTCAGCCAAAATAATGATTATCCAATAATAAATTCATTATTACATATAATTCGATTATACGTTAAAAAGTGATCAGTAATTACTGATTTAATAATAAAGAAATTCATTATATAGTGATCAAACAAAATAATGATTATTGAATTAATAATTAAAAATTATTATTTCATCAAACTAATCGTTTTCGTTCCAAAAAGCGATTAATTGATACAAGTTTGGTTTCATGTTTCACCAATGTTCTCTTTACTCGATTTTGTTCTTTTTTACCTTTTTTTCCGATACTTGTTTGTTTCTTTTAAAAAACGAAAAACCGATTTTTCAAGAGTGGGCTATAGCAATTTTCATACGCACTTGAAATGCTTCCATATTCGGTTCGAAGATGAGACCGGATGCTTTTCGCAGATTAGACACAGCAAAAAAAAAAAAAAAGATAAATGTCAGGATCAACTCCGATCAATCTTAGGGTTTTGAAAAAAAAAATGTATGTTCGTTCTTGGGATTATTCCTGTATTTTTGATGCCCGAAAAAGTTGATTTTCCGTTCGTCGGTTGATGCACAAAGATCTGGATGTACCAAAATATGACAATAATGGTAAACATATGGGTATCCACAAATATTTCAAAGTTTCCCTTTTCGCTTTGGCCAGTGAAACGTTTCGGGTCGTTGGCATATTTAAAAAAAAAAAAAAGGAAGCCCCAAATTGCGTCTGTTTTGTGTATCCTCGACAATGGTCCGAAACGGCAGCAGAAAAGGATAAATCTTTCGTGAAAATGTCACGGTGGTCTGGTTTGTGGACGGGCCAATGTCGGCGACACTATAGGAATCGGTGCTACCGTGCGCATTCACCACGGGGGATCCTCGCTTCCTTTTCGTTTTTATTTTTCTTCTTTTCTCTTCCACCTTAACGTTCGCCCGGGTATTTCTCCGCTCCCCCCCCCCCCCCCCCCCCCCCCCCCCCCCCCCCCCCCCGCCACGTTTCATCCTTCCAAACGAATCGGATCGGTGGATTAGAATAAGAGAGATGAAAAATCGGTCACAAAGGAGGAAGGATACAAAGGGGAAGGTCCGACGGGACGATTCTCGAGTGGTTCAACAATTTCCAAGATCTCTCACGGACCGTGTCGAATTTCGGAAGCATCCTCCCAACGTCAAGACTGGATTCGAGTGGATCTCGAATGTCGACGAGTAGTCCGGTAACCAATGACCCTTATTATACACCCGTTCCTCCCCAGGGAATTTCAAACACTCGATCCTCCTTACGGATCAATTTCATCGGCGTCCCGTTGATAATGGCTTCAATTTTTCAACTTTACCAAAATCTTGCCTAGGATAGCTGTAAGGCTTTAACGTGAAATCTGTTCAATCATTTTTAGGATTTAAAAAGCTTGGAAACTATTTTTAACTTCTGAAGATTTAACAACTGCGGCCATTTTCCACTCTATCAAAATTAGGGGTTAAAAGTATATTTTCAATGGGAACGCAATGGTACTATGAAAAATGGATAATGAAGAAACAAATCCAAGTTTGTCGTTGCAACGCCGTTACTTCGGACTATTTTTTAGTCTAGTTTTAGTTTGATTTTTGCGTCAAATGAAAAGTTACCTCACGAAGAGTTTCAAAGAAACGTAGATCAATAAATGTGTTTTGGTGGTCGTTCATATTAAAAACATATTCAAATATTAAAAATTCATTTATCTCGACCCCAAAACGAATGGATAATAACGAACTGAGTATTTTAATTAGAAATTATACTTTAAACGTGTAGAAAAATATGTGAGGAAATTTATAAAAATATTCTTCGGTTTTTCATTCGTCAATTTTGTTTATGTTTTTTTTGTATCCATTTGTCCATTGGTCGTCTAAATCCAAAAGTTTTTCAATGACGTCGAATATCACTTTCCAAAGAGATTCTCTCGTACGAATGTGCTGCCTGCGACTCATCTTGCTTTTCAAAGTTCCTTTTCCGTCGTCTACGTCCCGTGGTGAATCGTCATCTTTGCATGCCTGGATCTTCATGATTAGCATTGAGCGAGGGCTGAGGTGAATGTGATCGTTGTGCCTCGTGACGGCGGTGTTTTCCTCCTTTGCTCAAGCAGCGTCGAGGACGACGATGACGAGAATAATGCAACGGGCTATGCAAAGCACGCGTCCGTTTTCCTCGTTCCGCATCCCCGCCAAGAGGGGCAACCTGCGTGCCAACGTTTCTAATGGCGTATTAAGGGAGACTGCCAGTTTCGAGCTCAACAAAAAAAAGTAAACATCAACAATATTTTTTTTTTATCGATGTCCAGTTCATGGTACGAGAATTCCGTTTGGTCATTTTCGTCCTACATGTTTTGCAGTGTCTTCGAACATCTTTTTTTTTGTCCGGCCTTTTGGTATGATAACGATCTTTGCTTTGACCTTTTCCTAGCGTAAAGTATTTGTTATCAGCAACTGAAATACTTTGAATTTTTCGTTGCAAGTGAAAACGCACAAACAAAAATTTGCCAGCTTCACGTCAACGTAATTCTCCTAAAAACTTATAAAACCAACTAATAACACTTACAAAAATATACGAAAGTCAAAAAATGGTAAATAAAGGCTCGTAAAAATGCTACTAACTGGAATTTCAATTTTCTTAACGGAACGATCGATAAAAAAGAATACACAAATTTTCCATGTTCCTAGTGAATTAAAAAATTTATCCCCAGGCTCACCGATGTTTCCGATAGCCCTAAATTCAAAGGGGGAGCTCATAAAGTTTTTCCATCCCACTTCGTGGTACCCCCATCTCCCATTTCCCTCGATTCAATTAATTTTCCACCGAATCGCGATTTCCGGTCGTTACAAAAAAAAAAAAAACGTAAAAATCGAACAGAAAGGAGAGAAAAAAAACAAAAGGACTAGGGACGCACTCGGGGATGAAAACTTTGTATTTACCATCGTCGAGAAACGCGATGGAGGAAACTGCGTCCATGACAAGATCTCGTAAAGTGCGGCGGTGAAGGGGGGGGGGGGGGATGGAGAGATTAAGATCTGAACGTCTCACGGCCACCTACACTGATGACCGAACCGTTGAGCCCGAGACAGGATTTTTCGCTTCAACAAACCGCTCATTCTCGTCCTACTCACTTTTCGGTCGTGTATAACTTGACGGCAATTAACCGGACTAATTTCCGATACGTGCCCCCCCCCCAATCTTGGATCTTCGCTGTGTGTGTTCCATCCGGAGGATTTTTCATGAAATCGGAGACCCCCCCCACTCCCGAAACGGTAGGAAATCGGCCCGGTTTATCGAAGGATAATTTAGGGGATATAATATCTAAAAAATTTTGGAATTTACGATTTTTAATTGTTTTGTGTGCGCTGAGGAATTATTTGAGAAAGAAACGAAGTTCTCGATTTAAAAAATCGAAAAATGTCAATGTGCCAATTAATTTATTTAATTGGATATATCGCATATTGTTATTTCGTATTAGAGTTGCTTTCTTTTTCTTAGTTTTCGTTATTATTTTATTTTTATTGTATTTTCTAAAGTGAAACGGAAAATACCATAAATAAAATGATAACGTGAAAATGGTATAAAGTTAAATAAGAATAGAAAATTAAGTAATCAAGAACAACAACAATAGCTTGCAATAAGTGTGGATTATTAATTTTCTTATTATTTTGTTTAAGCATTTTTTTCATATTATTTTATTCGAAGAATTGTTTATTACGTAATACTTTAATATAAGCTATTATGATAATTGTGGATTATTCATATTCATATTATGACTTTGGTTTACCATTTTTTCACATGATTTTATTTAAAAAATATTTTGTATGAAAAAAAAAAACAAATTATTCATTTCGCTACTCTGATCAGATATATTTCACCGTTCCACGTCAAAACTTTGTTAATCATTAGCCATCGGAATTTTTCGCAGATTCCAATGATTTCTTCCCATCAAAATTTATCAATAAATCCAAACGAGTAAATACGAGCTCGTGGGAATCCCATTTTAATCGAAGACTGAAAATAAAGGCCTAATATTTTTTTTCCAATTATCGTTCTCGTTTCCTCGGGTTTATTGTCTAAAAACAGATATCCTCTTCGAGGATAGGAGGGCTCCGAAATTTCGAAATTCGAGTCACGGAAAAATCTCGCGAATGATCGCAGCGATATTTCCATGAGATTGCGTCATTAGATCTCGGTGCATCGATAAATAAAATATTCGAGGGTTGCGCAGTGGTGCATATATATATATATGTAAACGTCTATGTAGGCACTCTGGGTGGTTGGCACTCGGCACGCCGGGCTACGTACGTGCTCGGAGTGCCGAAAGAGCGAATGAAAAAAAAAATTGAAACAAAAAAAAAAGAATATGTAAAACGCAAACAGAAAAAGGGAAAAAAAGGAAAGAGGAAGAAACACGGTAAGAACTGACGCGCGCGCGAGCGCCCGGTGCAACCTTCCAGAATATTTGCGCCGAAAGCATAGCGTCGGCATGAGCACCAGATTGACGGGGGACCACCCCGTGTCGGACTCGCGTCGTCGAGAGAAAAAGACCGAGAAAGAAGAGATCTCGTCCCCGTCGTTGTCGTTCTCTCGTTCGTCGTCTACTCTTACAGCTACGTCCGTATGTTCTTCACTTCGAAAATCTGCTCATTCCGATTTTTCGTTTTTTGGTAGATCCAAAGTGCGAAGAATCGAACGTTATTGGCTGAAGATTTATACAGGGTGACTCGAAAATTTTCGGGAACAAAATTTCTCAGGCGTTTGTTTGGATCGTAGTAGAATCTTCCATAAATGTTTCGGAATTCTTACTTTTCATCGAAGGACAAAGTTCCAGCGAATGATGAGCGATCGCAATAGAAATATATATATATATATATATTTCAGCCGTTTGTCCGAACGATTACGCGTCGGCGAAGGAAAATCAAAGTTTTGTTCTTTTTGTTTTGACTTGTCAAGAAACATCGATGTCTTTTCATTGAAGCATTGAAAACCTTTTTTTCTCATTATCGAGTTCATATTTCGATCGGAAAATCTTTTGTTTTTCAGTTTTGAAGAAACATCGATTTCGTTTCATGAAGCATTGAACGCCGGGTGTTTCACATTTTCGAGTCCATTCGGGCCACCCTGTAGAGGCTCGCGCATGCGTACGTACCGATTTTTTTCTTCTCTCTCCGATTAATCTTGATCCCTTCTTATTTCGGGAGGGAGCAGCGAGCGTGATAAAGACTTGTCGGTGTGATGGCTGAACCGTTCGCAAGGGGGATAATCGTGGCAACGATCGAAAGAATAAAACGTAAATGGGGGGTGGAGGAGGGAGAGGAAGAATAAGAAGAACGCTTTAAAGAAAGAGATCTCAGGGGAAACTTACTCGATTACTTCTGCCCACTCGATTCCCGATTCGAACGGGAAAGAAGAAAAGAAGAAAGGTAGGCTCGGTGTCACGGCGATGGACCGAACGCACACGAGCGTATCCGCACGGGAAGAAACCCGTAGAGCCCTCGCGGTCAAAGAGGGAGACAATGTTTGGCCGTGTAATGTGGAAACTAAGATAGCGGTTGAACGCCGTGTGTGGAGCTGAAACCGAGATGAGCTCTTTGGGTGCGAGGGTCGCGAGGGATCGCGGTATATACGAGCCAAGCCTCTGTGCCAAGTATCCGTGACGAGAGAACTAGAGAGATTCACGCTTTGCCACGTTTAGGGACCACACGCACCGGATGTCGCGCGAAAAGATTCTATGGAATCGTACCACCATGGAATCCCCATAAACCCCCATGAAGTCCCCATAAACCCCCATGGAATCCCCATAAAACCCCATGGAATCCCCATGGAACCCCCATAAACCCCCATGGAATCACCATAAACCCCCATGGAAACCCATAAAACCTCCACGGTACCCCATGAAAACTCATGGACGTCCCATAAGGTCTCCACGGACCACCATGAAACCCCCATGGAAACCGGTGGACGAGCGAACAAACCTCCACGGACCTCCGTGTAATCCGTATGGAAACCCATCGACGTCCCATCAAATTTTCGCGGACACCCATGAAAACCATAGCATCCCCATGAAACACATGGAACTCCCATCAAAATTTATGAAACGCGATGAAGCCCTCGTGGATTCCCCAAAGACCTCCATGGTCGTCACACGCGATCACAAACGATCTCCATGGATTTCTCGTATATTCGTCATGCAAATTCTATAAACCACCATCGTATCCCACCAGACAATCCCAGACTACCATTAACCCCCATAAAACCCCATGGAAACCCCTTGAAATCATGTGGTATCACGATTTTGATCATACGAGCCCTATTTCGGAAGAGCCCGTCGCGCATCTCGTTTCGGGATTCGGAAGCTCACGTATTTCGATCTGCGGAAGAATATCCCGCGTAGCCTGAGCGTTCCAGGGTAGACTCGATACGACAAGGATTCCCGAATAAACGTGAGCTCGGGGAGCCATCCTCGGTAATTCCTTATCGGGATATCCCGATCGGTCTGACAACCCGACTAGCCACACGATGCCAAGAGGGATCAAGACTTCGGCTTGACACCCTGGGAACCCGCCGTGAGAGGGCCTCATCGTTCCCTCATGCGCACATCTTTTGCTCAAACAAACAAAACAAAACGTTTTTCGGCGAGAAAGATCGAAAAAAAGGCGTCGACTGAGTAACAAGAATGGAGGAATTCGGGGAGGGTGGAAGAATTGAGAGTGCGAGAGGAGCGTTTATTTCGTTCTCCAGAATTTAAGTTCCCTAAAACCACCGTCTAGTATGTTACATAATGGAGGGATAATAATGCAGATTATAATAAACGATAAAAAAATAATAAATACAAGAAATATTACTAAATAATCGATAGTAAATAAAAGTGCTTAAAAAACAGTGTAATATGAAAAAATGTAATAAAATTAAGTATAATAATAATAAATAATATATTATTATTTAATAAAATATTATGAATATTTATTATGAATTATTATCACTTTTAATTATTTTCATTTTTATTAAAAATGAAAATAAATTGATTACATGAAAACTTCAATTGAAAAAAAAAATAAAAAATTGCATTTGAATATAATTGTTGACCTGAATTTTTTTCAAATGATAATGATGATCATGAGAATGATTATTATTATTTCAATTTGTTAACGATGACGAACAAACAAATGAAAAAAAAAAAACAAAACTGAATGAATAAATAAAATTAAAAGTAAATAAATAAAAATAAACTAAACATTACTAAATAAATAAATAAAAGGAGAGAGGGAGAGCGAAAGATGTGATTTTGGCAGGCCGTTAATCGAGAAAGTCCCGAAACTTTCTCGGGCCGCCCAAGATACCGAAAGGAGTCCCGCCGCGTGTTTCTTCGTGTTCTTTCCGTGGGGTGCGATCATCTCCCGATTTCTATATATATCAGAGTCGAGGATTACAGGTTTGCGGATAGGATAGAAGAGCGAGAAAGGAAGGATAGAGCGAGTCGTCGGTTGGGGGTGTAAGAGGGCAGAAGATCGGTCTGGTTGGTTCTTTGTCGGGTATACGGATAAGGACGCGAGGAGTTCTCTCTCCGTCTCTCTCGATCCGTCTCTCCGTGATCCGTTGGTCGATCGTCAATGTGCGGACACGTTTCTCTCGGACGAATGAACGGTCGAACGGAGAGGCCGAAACGGATGAGCGAGCGAGAGAGAAGGGCGTCGCTCCGGTTCCCACACGCCGTTAATTGATCGATTCGAAAATCTTGGTGATCGACCAGTGATCCCGACAAGAATCTCGTATTTTTTTTCTTTCCGTAAAAGAAAGAAAAAAAAAAAATAAAATAAAATCAAAAATTGGTAACCGAAAAGGAGAGACGATCGTCTTTACTCGATCTCTACAGTGTTCGAGATCACCACCTTTCGTTGTGGTCCGCGTCGTCTTGTCATCATCATCATCGTCATCATCATCATCGTCATCGTCATGATCATCGTGCAGTCAGGAGCGCCGATCGGACCGGTATAGTACCACATAATCGCTGGAAGGTTGAAGAAACAAGAGCAAAAGAGTAGGCAGAAAGAGTTGGGGGGAAGAAGGGAAATGAGGAAGAAGATGCGCGAGAGAGGACAGCCGAAATATTTCTCAAGATTATGACGTCAGGCTGCCAGTTAGTCCCGGCTTACCGGTGTAATCCTTCTCGTAATGCTTCTCTCTCTCTCTCTCTCTCTGTCTCTTTCTCTCTCACCATTCCTTTTCTCTCTTTCACATTCACGTCTTCCTCTCCCGAGTGAGGTTTGGCGTTCTCACCAACGTATTGTTTTTCCTTTCCTTTTTTTTTCTTCTCGCCCATCTTCCGTACCGAAAAAATACCGAAGAGAGTGAATAGACGTGGGACGACCGCGAGAGGGCACTCGTTGAAGGTGGACAACGAAAAGACGATACCGGCTGATCCCATTGACAATAGCGTGACACACTCCCAATGAACGGTCACGTCCGTTTTCTTTCTCTCTCTCTCTCTGTCTCTCTTTGCGTCTGCGCAGCCTTTTACTCGTCACTCCACTTGCCTCAGTCTATAAACGACTCAATCTTCGCGTTCACGGATCATATTCAGGGTATTATAGGGTCATTAACGCGATGGGTCACGGTGGTGGGCCCAACGACGTTTCTGTAAACCGACCGGATATAAACGGTCCCGATTTCTTGAAACTCTAGCTTTACACACGTGACGGATCAATCGTAACCAATTATCTGCGCAATCCGATCATCCCTTCTGCATCTTTATCAAACATGCCAACGGTGAATCGTTTAAGACTTTTTAAACGCTCCATCAGTGGTGGTTTCTTTTTTTTTTCCATTCGATTTATCGTTGTTCGTCAAAGTGTTTCAATTCTAAACCCATAACGCGTTTCCCACTTGAAATTTTGCGGAGAAATGATAGAGGTAAATATCGTTGAGACTAGGGCTGTTCGGTTTAAGGTATTAACGGATGAATCGACGAAAAATTAGTCCAAACGGATGAGTCGGGAATTTGAGAGTCCGGATCATGTAGTACATGTTTAATTTTACATATAGATGGGTTAATAATAAATTGATACCGAGAAATTTTATTTGTTCGGTTTCAATAATATTTGACGTCAAATTCGACGATATTGTTACGTGCTTGACGGTGAATTTGTCAGTGATCTTACGTTCAATCAATATTTCTGTTTTTCAAGTTGTGAATTAGTATTTAAATTTCTCATTGAAAAATAATAAATATTGACAATAAATTTTCTTTTTAACGTTATTACTTAAATTGCTATTTCATTTTCTCATTAAACAATAATAAATACTAACAAATAGATTAAAAAAAAATAGAGTGTTCAATATTTCTCCTTTTCGAGTTTGAAATGATTATTTACTTTTCATTAATTAATAATAAATACCAACAAATAAATTTACAAAAAATAGACTGATCAATATTTCTGCTTTTCGAGTTTGAAATTATTATTTACTTTTCATTAAACAATGATAAATACTAATAAATAAATTCACAAAAAATAGACTGATCAATATTTCTCCTTTTCGAGTTTGAAATGATTATTTACTTTCCATTAATTAATGATAAATACTAATAAATAAATTTACAAAAAATGGCTAATCAATATTTCTCCTTTTCGAGATTCACGTGATACAAACCATTTGAAAAAAAAAAAAACTGCAATTGTTTCGAAATAATGGCATCGGCCATTCGCAAGCCACGACATTACAGACTCCTTCGAACATCCCCTTTCGAATACGTCTCACACGTCGAAAAATCGAAGCTTCAAAAACCGAACGTTAACCGACTCCCCTCCACACTATTCATTTCCATAACCGTACGTAAGACCGTGTCCAAATTACGCCAATATTCAAAGAGGACGTGAGAAAGTCACAGACGAATACGCGAACACACGGGTGAATTAAATTCCATACCTGTGTCCGAGGGTGCCAAAAGAGAACGGCTAATTATTCGAGAATGGTCCTGTCGGATTGAAATTCGGCACACGAGTTGAGCAATGGCTCGTTAGTTACGGTGTTGAAATTGATGCGGGTATTCAGATATTATCGGGGATAGAAGAAAAGAGACAATCGTTGTCCAACCGTGTCGCGGTGTCCCGAAATAATCTTCCTGGGCTCATCTTCCACCCCCCCTCCCTGCCCCGTCCACACCTCACCCCCGTTAAGGGTATCGGACTTATATCTCATATCCTATCCGTTTATTTATCCCTCATTTTTACCCGCGAGCTCCTCGTTTAATCTTGGATTCCCAGTGTTTTTCTTCATTCCAAAAGAGAGAGAGAGAGAGGGGGGGGGGAAGGGAAGAAAAAAGGGGAAAAGATGGAGGAATCGAAGATGAGAGGGACGAGAGAAGAAAAGGAAGAAAAAGAAGAGGCACGAAGCGGGGAGTGTGCCCGGCGCCTTTGCGCGAAAGGTCTCGCCGCACCCTTCTTCATAGCCTCCTTCTCTTTCCCTTCTGCTTCTCTCTTTTATATACGTTTCATACTCAGGGAAGGGAGGGGGCGTTGGGGGTAGAGAGAGAGAGAGAGAGGAGGGGGGGGAGCTCGTGTGCGCGTCTCTTCACCGAGAGAATTCTCCACGGCGAGGATTCTCTTCTGGGTCGGTGCACACACCAGAGCTGATTATTAATAACTGCCCCGAGGGCCTTATACGTGGGCACGACGGACTCTTCCAGCCCCGCTGAAAAAATAAAGAAAGCAATGAAACAAAAAAAGAGTGGGAAAAAATGAAAGAAGAAGAAAGAGGTGGAGGAGGTGGAGGAAGGAGAAGAAGAAGAGGCAACACATCGTGTTTTCTCAGGTTCGAAGGAGCATCATCACCACACTGTGCACACCTAAGTCGCGTGTGTAGTACAAGAGTCTCGTGTGATTGCCACGATCATTGCCCGATGACCTTTTCCATACGCCTGGTCGCTTCTGCTCCACAGCTTGTAACCAGCATCGATGCTGATGGCGAGTGCGAAGAATCACGCTCGCAACTACGAGAGGGAAAGAGTGAGAGAGGAGACACAGAGAGAGGGAGAGAGAGAGAGAGAGAGAAGAGGGAGAGGAAGGTGAGGGGAGGGAAAAAGTGAGAGAGAAAGAGAGTTTTGACATTCCGAACACTTCGAGCGAGAGTCCTGCAGTTTTATACCGGATATTCGAGATCTTGAGGTAAGATCATTCTCTTTTTTCTTTCCATGTTCTCACTCGACGAAATCCTTGCTCCTCCTGTATTAGAATTACAACGTGCCTCGAGAAACTTGCCACGTTCATGACGATATCAGCATTCGCGCGCTTTTTTTTTTTTGTCCCTTTTCTGAGGTGGAGTTTCTTTCTTTTTTTTCTTTTTTTGATGGAAGATGGAACTTTCGAGTTCCACACCGCAGGCCCAGTCGTATTTTCGATTCTTTGGATTTTTTTTTTTTTGTTACTCTGAATAACTTCGCGTCGATTCGTCCCTATTTTTCATCAATTTAGCCCGAATTTATTGGAGTTCTTGACGGTATCAGTATTTTTTGGTTTTTTTTTGTGCTTTTTCTTCGGTGAAGTTTCGTTTGACTCGATGGAAGATGGAATTTTCGAGATGAAGCTTCAAATCGCAGATGGATCGGTATAGTTCATTCTTGGATGGATTCTGCTACGGTTTGCTTCGATTCGTTGTTATTCGTTATCAATTTAGCCAGGGTTTATTCGAGATCTCGAGGTTATCAGAATTTTCGTTTCTTTTTTTTGTGAAATTTTTTTCTGATTCAATGAAAAATGGAATTTTCGAAACGAAGCTACAAGTCGAAGGAGAATTGATGGATGTTCAGGGATTTTTGATAAACGTTGCATTGAAGATTTTTGCTTCGTTTTTATGCAATTTATCGTAATTAATTTTATGCCTTTGGTATCGAGAGCGATGGAAATTTTCCTGTCGGGTTTCTCATAGGTACGATACTGGAATTTTGATCATTTGCTGCTGATGGAGGATGAGTGGGAAGCTTGACTTCGGTTCGTGAATTTTTCGAGCATCGACTTTATCATCGAGGTGCATTGACATTTGGAAGGGTTACCGTTCATTCCCGACGTTTTCAATAATTTATCCGCGCTTGATAAACGCCTTCGCATCGTTACGAGAATGTTGATCGCATCGGATAACCGAGAAGAGGGCGATAAACGTTTCGCAATTTACCCTCGCACATTGTAAGATATTTTCAATCAATGCGAGCCGCAAATGCAATATTATTATTGCGAGACCGCGGTGTCAAACGTACGTCACGACGTTTATTATCATCGTTTTATTGTTTTTATTATCCGTTATCGTCACTTTGATATTTTTTTTTTACGAAATTACGAAACGGCGAACGCAGCGCTACTGATTTTCGATTTTCTTTTGTTTAAACGTTATGAATTTCAAGGGTTTCGAGTTTTTGGTCGATGTTGGAAAATCCCGAAAAAGTTCGAGGATTCTGAGATCACGTGACATCTATTGATGAACAGGATCAGTCACATGGGAGAACTGGTAAATGTTAATCGGAGTTTTAAATAGTTTTAAATAGTATTAATGGATCGATATTAAAAAATCATCAAAATTCTTGATAATTCGAGGAAAGATGGTACCCGATGGCTTAATGATCCACGAATTATTTCAGAATTTCTTATTCCATCATTCCGTAGTTATAAATTTATGAATTCAACTCGATCGCTCATGGAAAAGCCGTTTCTACAGTCGTTTCAATGATGGAATACAACGAATGGAACTGAATCCCCGCAAATTCTAAAAATATTACATCGTCAAGATTTAGGACCAAGCGATTGATTTAGCTAATTTGCAAATAAATGGGCTGCGTTGTAGCGTTTGCCAGTCAATTAGGAAAATAGTGAAAGATTTATTTAAACGATGAATTAATCATCAATCGTTGAAAAACTCTACACATATAAATTAGTTTTCTTGTTAATTATTGATAATAATAAGATGACCTGAACGTATCGATTATATTCCATTGACCTCATTATCTTACTACATACGTAATTTTTTTAAAATCTGCGAACAAAATCCAAATACGTATGGAGTAATATTTCATAAGCCATAAAAATCACTGTGTTAATTCCACCAACCGGACGTCAACAAAATCAATAAAAATGAACATTTTTTCCATGCCCCCATCTTGTAATCGCAACAAAATCACTTTTATCATTCTTCCCCATAATTTTTAACGGCAATCGTCGAAAAATACATAACTAACGAAAGATCCATATTTGAAAAGAAAAAATCAAACACAGAATATCACGAGAATTTACGTCCGGGATATCGTATTTTTCATAATGGCATCCCAACTTCCGGCGCCCTGAAACATTGAACCTGCAAAATGAGAAACTATAATTTTCGTCACGATATCGAGGAGCATCGACGGACGAGAGACGTAGAGTTAGGGATAAAGATGTTCGAGCAAGGAGATCGTAGAAGAGAGGAGGAAGAAGAAGAAGGAGAAGAAGAAGAAGAAAAGGAGGAAGAAAGGAAGGAAGGAAGAAAGATTTTCGCGTGGGTGTCGCTCGGTGGGCGTCGCGTCTGCCTTGTCGAGAGCACCGCTGACCTCTGACCTCTCCCCCCATCGCTTCGCTGGTTGTATTCCACTCCGGTGAATCTGCCCGAGCTCTCGCGAGATCTCTCTCGCGGAGAGAGTCCTCTCGGCTCTTTCGAGGCGCATGCAGATGATCCTCTCGGCGTGTACAATTCTTTCTCTCTCTCTCTCTCTCTCTTTCTCTCGCTCTCTTTCTTCCTCAGCAAACGAGCGCAGTACGTACGTACACGTATGGTTACGTGGCGCACGAACGTGATTCTAAGGAACGAACAGGAAGAATATATACATCCGAGAGGGCGCGTGCAATTATCGTACGCGCGCGTGGGTGACCCCTCTCTTCTTTACCATCGTCACAACAGCCCAAAGAGGGTACGTATCGGTGAAACGAATGAAAACAAAAAAAAAATATATACATATGGATAAAAAATGAACCAAAAAAAAGATGATAACCATTAATCCTATTTTACTATTCGTTCTTGAGGATGTAGGAATAGCTGGAATCGCACGAGTTGGTCGTCAATAGTCTGGGGGTTGATTCTCACTTTGGTTACCAGATGTGTCGAAAGATGTGTGTGTTTTTTTCGTTTTTTTTTTTTTTAATTTCGTGGTGTTTTTACGGTTCTAGTTTTATCGTATTGAAAAATGGGGAAATGTATGTGGGTTTAGGTGGAATTTATAAGGGTTTCTGAAATTACTTCCTGGATCGCAACGGCTTCTAATGAAACGAGAATTGTCGTCGAAAGAAGACTTTTTATTCTTTTTTTTCTTCTGCTTTACTACCCTTCGTCGTAATAACGTTTCCTTTCACCAATGATTATTGGATTTCTTCAATCAGCAACCTCGTCCGGAATCCGAAAGTTTGACATTATTAGAGTGGGAATTCTAACCTACGATCTTGGTATTTAGAATCGTAAGGGGCAAGTGTTACGCACCAAAAAAAAAGGGTATCGATTGAGGTTCTATGAAAATGAAGATCGAACTGTCGATGACGTTTTATATGTGATACGTGCACAAACGAATAACCGTTTATTTCTGCTATTGTAAATTATTATTTTTTTTAGATTTGTTTTCCAAAAGTCCGAGAGAGATTAACATCAATAATGATCGTCATTGAAATCTTTCGCACGGTTTAATACGATTTAAATGATATTTAATCGTACGATTTAATATTAAAAAAAAAAAACATCAATGGTACAAATGATTAATTCAAGCGACCACTTTATAATTAAAAAAAAACAATTTGACAAAGGTTTTTGACGAATCAATGGCGCGTTCCCGAAAGGTTTAATCCTCGAGTATTTAGAGGAGAAATTCGTCCGAATTTACCGCTGGTTTCGAATTTGCACTATCCTCTTACTGTTCCGAAGCAAGACAATAAGATGTGAGAGAAAACGAATTCAGCAAGTGAAGATTATTATAATAATCTCAAAAAGGCGAGCCGTGACCCTCAGCGGGTTCTGAGACTGCACGTAATGACTGGTTGCGCCCTTAGTCCCTTCCCTTTCCTCTCATTCAGCCCACCCCTCGGTTCGCTTCACCGGCACATTCGATATGATTTTTCGGGACCGAAAAATTTTCTCCCGGGTCGCGACACGCTGCGACAAAACGTTCTCTCTTCCTCGGGGTTCGCTCTACCAGCCGTGGGTACCGGAACCTCCTACTCTTGAATTTCGTTTTTTTATTTATTTATTTTTTTTATTTTAATTTTTATTTTGTCTCGTTTTCTTTCTCTTCGTATCCGTACACTGGGAGCACCGGGCACATAATTAATATCTTGGGATCGCTCGCGCCACTCCCACTCTCTCGGTTATTTGCCTCTGCCGCCCTCCTACGATAATCGACCTCCCTTCGTTTTTTCGACAATTCTTTAACCCCCTTCGTTTGATCAAAGAACGAGAGAGCGCGATGCTTAATCGGCCCCAAATGGCTTGATTCCAACCAGAGATACACCACGACTGTTATTCGACTCGAAATTCTTCGCAAAAATGTTCCAATTTTTTGGAAATTTCCTCGAAACGGTAAAATTGTTTGTACGAGTATATATTTTGACAGTTTTATGAAAAAGCGGCAGGTAGTATTCGAGTTTTGACGGAGGGTACATTTATACCGTTTACTATCGAATGCTTTCGTGATTTTTATTAATATTTCCTCATTTTTTCAGGCATACATTTATTCATAAAATTCACTTGAAAAGTACTTGATTAATGCTTGGATGATACTTGATTTATATATTATTAATATTTGATCATACTCGAGAGGCAAAGTGCACATGAACGATTGATCGATATTTAAATCATAATTTACTAATATTTTGATCATGCTTGAATTATACTTTGATCATACTTTAATTGCATATGAATGACACTTCAATGACACTCGAATGATACTTGGATGATACTCCGATGATACGTGAATAATCGAATTGAACAATCGAATATAGAGTCTTTGAACAATCGAATAATTTCCTATCGAATACTTCTATGATTTTGTACAATATTGATCTGTCTATCAAACGTATATTATTTATCGAATTCACTTGAAACGTATTTGAATGATACTTGACTCATACTTGTATGATATTTGAAAGATATTTTTATAATAATTGAATAATACATGGATGATGCTCGAATGATACTTCAATCGTATTTGAATGATACTTAAAAACGAATGATCGAACATTACTAAAAAAAAAACATCGAGAAAAATGTGCGTAGTAATTTTTCACTCCCCCAATAACATTTTAGGGATGAAAAATCGTAGCCAAGAGTATGAAGTATCTCCAGTTGATAGTTCGAGTCTACTTCACGCTCCATCGAATTTTCATCAATCACTTTCGAGCGTTTTTCATTCAATGAAGGAAAAAATATTGTTGGAGATGTAAGCCAAGACAGCCGTGAAAAAGTCGAGAACCACCGCGGAATTCGGTAGAGAATCGTACGGCTGAGTTTGGGTGGTCATTTTTTTTTTTTTTTTCGAGTTTCAAACGCATGCTGGTGTCAAGACGCGTCAGTGGGAGCACGTCAGAGCTATTCGTGCGTTTTGAGTCAATTAACCGAAGATCTGGGATACGGAGGCTACGGGGAGGTCGAAAGAGGTTCGTGAAAGAGGCTCGTCTATATTTACGAGTGGTTAATCCCAGCGGGTGTCGAAGAAGTAAAACGACGAATTTCGTTTTCGTTTCTAATCGCGATCGATATATCTCGACACTTCCGGAAGCTGTCCTTCTCTTCCGTCGTCCTTGTCCACGTTCCAGGCTCGTACTTACGAGGTCCTTCAAAATCCCTTTCGACAAAGAGGACTGAAATACAAAAAAAAAAGACAAAAAGAGAGAAAGGTCGAAGATTTAAATCTTCGAACTTTTCAAGTCGACCAAGCTGTGACCTCCCTCTGATTACGATCGGATTTTCTACCCTCCGTGTGTCCCAACAACGTTCATCCGTGAAAGCCACTAATTGTTCGTCAAAAAGAAAAAGAAAAAAAAAACTTCGGGTCAAACAAACTAAAGCAACGATTTTATGTCTTCCCGAGTGTGACCTCGGTTAGGGCGCGAAAACCGAAAATTGTTTCACGCGAAGGACATCCTTTTAAGGTCGAAGGATTTGAGTGGAAACGAAAAAAAAAAACAATAATGGATTGGGTTCTTTGCAGTGAGATGGTAGGTCGTGACAAAACCGAACGAGCATCGTTGGAGGTCCAATGATATTCTATTTCCGGTCATGATTCGCCCTTTATTTCGACCACCCTTATCGTTTGAGCAGCATTCCAATCAACATTTTTACGATCGCGGCTCAGATTCCTGATCTGATTTCTGATCGTCACTGTCATCTGTGACGGCCAAAGCCGGTGCGGATTTCTACGTGACTTTCAACAAAATTTATCGACCGTTTTGACTGGGGGGTTGACATCTTTTTTGGGATTTTATTGCTGGTAGGAACCCGATGATTATTGGGGGTGATGCATGTCTCACGTTGAGGTATTACTCCATGGATCACCGGACAAAAAGATCGTCCAAAATCCAGGAATCTGGAATTACAAGTTTCGCTGATGTTCTACGTGTTCAGCTTCACGAACATCGAATTCAATAATAAATAAACACTTAGAAATATTTATTTTTTCACTTTCAATAATAATGCCAGTGAAATTCGACTCAAATTTAATTTTAATTCAATGTTTATTAATACGATCGAATCAAAGCTAAACGATACGTTTCGAGTATTGGAAGGCTGATGAAAATGATTTTTCGGAGCGATCAGGCTGAAAAATTCTGAAATAATTCGTGGATCATTATTTTATCAAGAACAAATATTCTTCAAATGTTCAGGCATTTTGGAGATTATTTAATACCCTTCCAGTAATACCTTAAGAAAGCGATCAAAATCAATACGAATGATTTTTAAGTTTGCGTCGTTGAAATACGAAATTTTTTTTCCAACCGTTGATATTTCGTTTTACCAATTTTCACCACAAGAAATCGAGTCAATTTTTTCGCGTATTTTTATCAGAGACTTTCGATCGTAATTTGCGACAAAAAGGGTAAGAAAAATAATGAAACGGATAAAAAGAATCGTCGTGTCTCAACGATGCAAATTTCAGTGTCGCGGTTCGACTTCGAAAAAAAAAAAAATTTTCGCGTATACGATTTTCGATGTTGATTATTGCAGAAAGTTAAAAAAATTTGCGAGTCTCGGCTTGCCAGCATGGAAATCACGTTCCCCATCCTACTGTACCCACGTTGTATCGCGATGCTCCAACAGATCGTTAATTTCCTCTTTCGTTCTTTTTTTCATTCCTTTTTTCGTACATTCATCTTTATCACGGATGCAGGGGTGGCCCGCGAAATAACGAAAGCAATCCAGTGGACGCGGGCACATTTAACACGAAAAAAAACTCCCGCGTATCTCAAAAAGGGTGTGAGAAAGTGTCACCGACATTTTTATGACTTTCGAGAAAGCCACACAAAGTGTGTGCGAGAGAGAGGCCCTGAGGGAAAAGGGACGAGGCGATGGCGGGCCGGGAGTAAGAAAGAGAAGGAGAGGGAGAGAGAGAGAGAGAGAGAGAGTGGAAACATTAGTATTAAAATGAAATAAAGTAAAGTAAAATTCAACCAAAAAGAAAGAAAGGAAAAGATAAAGTGAAAATAAATAAATTGTATTTAAGTAAAAAATGTCTATTTAATTTAGTAAACTTAAATTATAATTTATTCGGTCAATCTCAAATAAATATTTGTTTACAATCGATTTATTAATTTGTTTAAGATAATAATAATAATAATAATATGATCCATAAAAAAAATTCAAAATTCATTTAATGAATCCAAAATATATTTGTTTGAAACTTCACGTTTTATTGATTAAGCTTCAAGTCAGAGTAAAAACTGAACTAAACACACATATATTACAAAATTACTCTAAAATTACTCTGTACTCCGAAATAATATGAAATTAAATTTCAAATAAATAAAAAATCAGCCTGAATTCAATCAAAAATAATTCTCAAATATTTTAAAATGAAATTCAAAATAAACCAAATTGAAATTTATCTAACATCCGTATAATACGTATAAAAGAAAACATATATATACAATACGACCCGAAAAAAACAAAAATTGTGGTTAAAACGAATCGAACCGAGACTCAAAATAGAAAAAGGAAAAATCATTTAAAAAAAAACAAGACTAAACAATACAAAATAAAAAGGCGAGAGAAAGAGGTGCGTCGAGCTTCCAGTCCGGTCACTACCTGACGCTAGAGAGCGAGAACGAAGAGGCGCTCACGAAAAGCCAGGGAACGAGGAAATTCATGAAAGAATGAATCGAACGAAAGAAGCTTATCGCGGATGCGAGTGGATGGCGAGAGAATGAAAAAGCGACGGAACGCCGTCAGGCAGAGGTGAGAAAGAGAAAGAGAGAGAGAGAGAGAGAGAGAAGAAAAGAATCGAAAAAAGTAGGATGATTCGGTGAGCTGCCGTAGCTGCAAAGTGTCCGGGCATCTTCGTTCTTCTCGTGGCCCCGGTGTCGGTGAAAACGGTCACCCAGAGATGTGTCCAAGAGAGATCTCCGAACGGAGATAGCCAGAGGGGTCCCAAAGCTCGCGTCGTCTCATCGAAGGGGCCCGCAGAGGTTTTCTCCCTCCTGGACGAACGTCGCGCGCGCGATCTCCCCTCCCCTCCCTTCCCTCTGGTCCCCGCTCTTAACCCGGGCCCCGTTCCTTTCCCCGATGGTTCAGGGAGTAATTTGTCGTGCGACCACCTCGGGGAATGTTTAAATGAATTGCTCGAACGTGCAGCGAAGGAAACACACACAAATACACGTCCATCGGATATTCCAAGTTTTGTCGCCCCCTAAACCTCCGCCGCCCCCCCCCCCCACCCCCCGTTCCTCTTTTTTGGGGGAGAAAGATCCTCAACCGCCGGAGGAGCGAAGAGGAACTTTATCGGCGCGACATCTTGTACGGGAATGCGGGCCCACGGGGCTAAAGAGAGAAAGAGAATGAGAGAGCGAGAGAGAGATACTCTCTTCTCGTGGGCATTCGTGGACAACCAGAGATGGACCAAACGCGATGTTTTTTTCTTTTTTCTTTTCGTTTCTCTCCCAAAGTTTTTTTTTTTGTTTTTTTTTTTTGTTTTTGTTTTTTTTTTGCTTCGGTCCAAGACGATGTCGCGCACGGCAGCGTGCCGGCGTTTCTTCCTCTCCACGCTTTCCCTCCTGATACCTCTTCACCGACTCGCGCTTCGTGACCCTTTCGGGAAACGTAAAAAAAACGGCCAACTCCTTTACCTCCCAGTTGGTTTATTGCTCAATCCGCCCTCGCGGCTAATGGATTTGTCTTTCGACGTTCCTCCACCTTCGAACTCGCTTCTTATTATTCCTCGCTTCAAGCCTGACCCTTCTCCTCTTCGCGTCTCTATTTTATATTCGGCTTTGTCTCCGACCACTCTTACCTACATCCGGGAAGATCATCCGGATTCTGGATTATGGGAGACTGGAGCAGGTTGCGTTATGAATTATTGGCGGGATTGAATTCCTGACGTTTTTTATGGCACTCGGGTAATCTCGTTTATTCGGATTCGGTACATATGCTTTTGGAATTTCATTGTGGAATCCAAGGTAGTTTTCTTGATGAAGTTCGTATAATTGTTGCATTGGGATTTTTTTAAATCGGAGTTTTGTCGGTAATCGAAAAGAGAAAATGTTGGGTATTTTTTATCGGTTTTTCAGAGTTTTGTCGGTAATCGTAAAAAATGTTTTTTTTTATCAGAGTTTTCTCGGTAATCGAAAAAAATGTTATTTTTTATCGGTTTTTCAGAGTTTTGTCGGTAATCGTAAAAAATGTTTTTTTTTTATCGGAGTTTTCTCGGTAATCGAAAAAAAATGTTATTTTTTATCGGTTTTTCAGAGTTTTGTCGGTAATCGTAAAAAATGTTTTTTTTTTTATCGGAGTTTTCTCGGTAATCGAAAAAAAAATGTTATTTCTTATCGGTTTTTCAGAGTTTTGTCGGTAACCGTAAAAAATATTTTTTTTTATCGGAGTTTTGTCAGTCATCGTAAAAAAAATTTTTTTTTTCAATCGGAGTTTTGTCGTTAATCGTAAAAAATATTTTTTTTATCCGACTTTTGTGGGTAATCGTAAAAAAATTTTTTTTTTTCAATCGGAGTGTTGTCGGTAATCGAAAAAGATGTTATTTTTGTATAATTTCCGATTGAATAAGTGAGGAACGATTATCACGGTCGAATCCAAGTGATTCTCTTAATTTGGGTGCCGATGGGCGTAGGAGTGTCGTCGTCGTCGTCGTCGTCGTCGGTATCCGTTTTAAGACGGCTATAGAAGTGGCGACTGGCCATCCGGTCCGCTCAGGGGGGAAGAAAAAGCCGCGGTACAAAGACTCGTATAAATAATAATGGGAAGAGTACCGTGGTCGGAGGGGGGGGGGGAGGGGAGGAGGGGGAAGAGAGAGAGGTCGAGAGGATGTTGAATATTAAAAATCATTGCTGGGAGGACGAGGGATAAGAAGGGGTGTGTCATAGCGGATAGCGCCGCGTGCCAGAGACCGTCTCTTCACAGGGGGCCATCCCGGCGTCATCATCGTCGTCCCTCGACGAGGAATAGAGAAGAAGAACGTGCGCCCCCGAGAGGGGGAGGGAGGTCGAGCCCTCCCGTTGGGAGACGACGACCAAGAAACGACATCCATGTCATATTATTACCATATCTGGATACACGCGAATGTCCGCTCGAGATTACAGATGGCGGATCCTGTCGTCGCAGGTGTCATGGCTGTTCAAACATTTGGAGGTTACCCGCGAAACTTTTGCGGAAACTTCGTTATCCGCGTTTCGAAAAATTCTCGGATTTTAAAACGTATCAAATACAATCTTGGACCTTTTACTTTTTGAGAAACTTTTTCAAAAATCGAGCCGAATAATCCCTTGAGGAATCCAATAATCAGGAACAATTGTCGGACACCGGAAGTTGAGTTTACTCCACTCGAATTATCATAGAGTGTCTCCTTTTTCGAAGATTTTTTCATCAACGAATATTAAATCTTTTCAATCTTTAAAAATTACTTATCTCTCGAATAAAAAGCGATATCAAGCATAAAAAAAAAACAATCGAATAAACAATCGATTACTGAAAAGTGATGTTTACAAATTATTTATAATAAATTTACTGTCTCCTTCGACTTCGGACGTACCGATAAATTCTCCACGTTTTCCAACCCTTTGAGGGATGATCTTTTTCAAAAACGGAAATAATGAATTATCATGATTTATTTATAGCCAAGAGTCTCACCTGAAATTTTCATTTACGTTTTCAAAACATCCTACCATCCATACGAATATCTTATTCAGATTTTGCAAACTTATCGTTCGAGTTCGTTTTCCAAAAACGCTAAAACACGAGATTCTTCATATTTAACGAAAACAATAAATACCAATTTCCATGGAAGTAACTTTTGAAACCAGCGTCTATATATAAACCTTTCATTTTGGCCCCTTAAATGAAACCTCCCATTGGGAAAGAGGACAAAGATTAATTGAAGGGTGAATTCAAATCCCTTTCGTAGCCCCCCCCCCCCGTCCTCACCTATACTTCTCCGTATCTAAATTCCCCCATAAAAAATTAACCATACAGCTACCATAAATTACACTCGTAATCACACGAGTCAAATTAAGGGGAATCGGACAAATTTCAGTCCACTAAATGTTTGTCGAAGAAACTTGAAGTACACCGGAGTTAACGATGTCCGGTTTAGGCGTGGATAATTATGTTCATGTCGACGTAGTCATCGGCCAAATTTTAAGAATGCCGAAAAATTTGACGCCGATAAAAATAGGGGGGGGGGGGGAGACCGAAAAAGAGAAAGATAGACAGATGTACAAAAATGGAAGGAAAAAAAAACTGCTAACGATATATCTCTCGTGTGTGTGTGTGTACGCGTGTATATACCTTGGTAAATCCCCACGGCGCTTACGGGCGTAGGAAGTATTCTCAGGTGAATTTATTCAACGGGTTTTACGAAGTGATGACGCGGTGAAACATCTATAATCGCGTGGCTCGTGGCCGGTGCTTTTATCTCTATCTCTCTCTCTCACTCTTCATTCTGACTCTGATCTATCTCCCTCGTTCTCTCTAAGCTCCCTCCCCCCTTCCTCATCGTTTTTTCCCTCTCCCTTCGTTTCTCTCTTTCACGAGGGATCATTGTAATATAAATAGGAATTTATCGGCGTCGCGCGGGCGTTAGGTTAAAAGGTTTACGTTTATTAATTTTGCGCTAATCCCGTTGCCAGTGTCCTGTGGATTCGGAAACGTCTAAAAGGAAAAGTTACGTGGAAGACAAAGAAAAAAAAAAAAGAAAAAAAAAACAAGAAATACGGTAGAGAATCCCGAGGCAATATTGGCCTCCCGGTTAGCAATGGCGCCTAATGAAAAGACGAGAATCGTGTCCCCGTGAAACGTCTTCTTCTTCTTCTTCTTCTTTTTCTTCACCGCCCTTCGTCGTAATGACGTTTCCATTCGACGATTACGACCCGCTGATAAATTCCTTCAATTAGCAAACTCGTACGTCACCGGAGAGTTTATTATTTCTAAGTTAGGAATTCTAACTCAATATCCGGACGATGTTTAATGTCAGGTGGGGCAAGGTCGCGCAGGGGGTAAGTGTGGGTGGATTCAATATTTTTTAAACGTTTTTAAAACAGATGACACTTTCTTTCCCCAGTATTCCTTTCGACGACGCCAGTTACGCTCGTGGCCTCCCCGGACGACCGTTTTCTCCGCTGCGGTGAGTCAAGCTTTTTTCTTTTTTTTTTTTCCTCGAAATGTTAGGTCGACTCGATATTTTCAATGTTGGGATTCGTGTAAATAAGCTTGCAGCACGCGCTTGATTAAACTCCTCAAAAATGACAGGTTAATTTACCGCTTAAAAAGTCGTCAATTTTCTCGCCTCAATAATCGTTGATTCTTTTACCTCAAAAATCGTCAATTTCGTCTTACCTCAACAATCGTATTTTTTTTTTTAAATGAGAATATTTTTTTGTAACTTTTAATGCGAAATAATTAAATCGTGATTTTTTTCAACTTAAAAATCAGAGTATGTCCTAAAAATGAAGTTTAATCTCTGGATGACTTTTGTATGTCATACAATCACTAATAAATAATATTTTCGATTCGTTTCATTATTGTTGATTGTATTTTGTTTGCTGTTATTTTCTTTATCAGTTATTTTTGTTTTTCTTTTTTTACTTTTGTACAGCGGGAGTGAATAATCCTAAAATATTTATTGATGTCGACATCGATGATTACATACGTCGATTTGATTACATACAGGTGTTACTGATTTCTCGTTTCGCCGTTAGTCCAAACAAAGAGAACAAAGTTTATATTCTTAAATCGTTAAGTTATAAATGTTTCGTTTAAACAACTTGATTTTATTGAATTCCACTGTGAATTTACGATTTAACATGGATTGAGAAAGAAAATACGAAGGCCCGCCCCACATGGCTCTATAATCTTCCGCACGAGACTGAAAAGCTTATAATTTGTCGTCACACGTGGCGGGAATGTTTCGTCGTCACTTTCGCCGAGATACACGCGATAAGAGAAAAAGAGATTCGAGCTCTCGTACTCGTCCAATTAATCTTGACGCTTTTCGGCGTCGATGATGCTCGGGCAACCAGAACCAGCAGGGCCTGTAAATAATCGAATGACTGCTCCGTCCCAGGGAGACATTATCGTTCGGGTATTATTGCCGAGTCCGGGAGTAGTCGATGCATTTTCAAAAGGCTCTCGAGGCGTGCGTTCACACGCGAGCCAGAGATAACGTAATCTCGTGGCCGTTGAAGGCATCGGAGGATCCTGCGAAGCGGAGGCAAGTGAAACTGGAATCGCCGGTGAGAGCTATAACGAGAGTGAGTCAGTGTGACCACCGTGGCGGAATTCGACGCTTTTCTTTCTTTCTCTCTCTCCCTTTCTCTTTCTCTTTCTCTCTTTCCGTGTCCGACGAAATTTCGTATTCCTCCCTCATTTCCCATCAACCTCTATTGGCGTATCCCTTCTCGACATCATTCTCCAAGATCTGGAGGAGACGATACCGTCAAAAACTTTCCGGGGTTACTTTTGGACCACGTGAAACATCAGATGTGCTTGAGGTCAATTATCTAGAATGACGATTTTCCTCGATATAAGTATTCAAAATCTGTCGGGGAAATTTTATTGCAAAACTTTCTAGGCGTACTATTGGATGTAATGAATCCTTTAGACATCAAATATGCTGGACATTCAATTGTCCAGAAACAGTCATTTTCTCTAGGAATGTAAGCCTCCGAGATTTGGTTGGAAGATTTTATGAGGGTACTTTCTAGGGATATTTCTAGATCTACTGTAACATCAGATGTGCTGGAGATTCAATTGGCCAAAGGCGGTAATTTACTCTAGGTATTTGAGTCTTCAAATTCTGGTAGGATTTTATTAGAGGACTTTCTAGGGGTATTTTTGAAACTTACGAAACATCAAAGATGCTGGACATTCAATAGCCTAGAAACGGTAATTTTCTCCAGGAAGGTAAGGCTTCAAGATCTGGTGGGAAGATTTTATCAGAGGAGTACATTCGGACCAAACGTATCATCAAATGTGCTGGAGTTTCAGTTGTCCAGAATTGATTATTATTTTGAGGAGCCTAAGCCTTCAAGATCCGCTGGAAAAATGACATTGGCGGATTTTCCAGGGGTACTTTTAGGCTAAACGAAGCATAAGATGTGCTGGATATCAAACGATCCACAAATGGCAATTTTTCGTCGTACGAAGCAGTTGCGTTATCGGTCCCAAGTCTCCGAAGTTTCACAAGGATTTCATAGGCAACCGCGGACAGAGTTCCGAACATTGAGAACGTTTTTTCGTTTTGTTTTTTTTTTTTTTTTGGCATGAGTGACACGTGGCAAGTGGAGCAATATACACGGGACGATAAAGAAGGCCTCGACCGCACGTTACGAACGTGTTGCGGATGAATCGCTCACGGTTATAGGAGAAGTGCGATTCCTTTCTTTCCTTTCCTTACCCCGAGGCGAAATTCGCGTTCGTTTCGCAAAAAAAGAGAGAGGAATGGGTGTCCCTCGATTTTTTGCGGTCCTGTGGCTGCCCTCGGGAACACCGAAACCGTGGCAGGCACGCAGAAAGAACGGATCCAATAAATAAAATCTTGCTCGGTGTGCGAGGACGAAAGATGTGTGTTTTTTTTATTTATTTTTTTTTTTTATAGTCGCCACCACGAACCACGACCAAGTTTGTACCGGTGGTTGATTTTCTGTCCCGCTCGATCCTCCCGCATCGTCAGGGGCGTACTTGTGTGTGTTCTAGAGAAAGAGGTGGGGAAGGAGGAGCGAGGAGATGGAGAAACTCAAAACGAGAGAGCGAGAGAGAGAGGGGCATTTTCCCCACCCGTCTTTTTTTTTTCTACCGTAGGATCGTCGAAAAGCAAGCAAGTTCAAGTGCGTGGGCGCATCGAGTGTTGGCCCGTGTCGCACGAGTCACCACTTTTGGCCGGACCCCGGGGCCTCACGCCGTCCGTCATCCTGTCCGCCCGTTCGTATATTTCGTACATCTTTTCTCTCGGTTCGAGAGACACGAAGCGCACGCATTTTGCCTCTCTCTATTTCACTCTCCCTCTTTCTTTCGCTTTTGGGCCTGTTACCCTCTCTCTCTCTCGCTATTGGGCCCGTTTCCCTCTCTTTTGGTCTTGGGACTGTTT
This sequence comes from Ophioninae sp. A BG-2022a, assembly GCA_030523105.1. Taxonomy (NCBI): domain Eukaryota; kingdom Metazoa; phylum Arthropoda; class Insecta; order Hymenoptera; family Ichneumonidae; species Ophioninae sp. A BG-2022a. The sequence goes on from JAPYZI010000576.1 coordinate 72,941, forward strand.
GCCTGTTGTACTCTCTCTCTCGCTATTGGGCCCGTTGTCCTCTCTTTCGATCTTAGGACTGTTTCCCTCACTTTCGATTTTGGGCCCATTCGGTCCTGTTGCGCTATTTGGTTGCCTTCTCTTTCGTTGTTCCCTCTGTTTCGGTTTTGGCCTCGTCTCCCACTCTTTCCCTGTTGGGCCTGATTCTTCGTTTTGCACTTTTGGGCCTGCTTCCATCCCTTTCGTTGTTGGGTCCATTTTCCTCTGTTTTAATATTGGACCTTTTTTCTTCCTTTTTAGTATCACCCCTTGGGGCCCTCCCCCCGTCTCTCTCCCGCTGTTGGGCATCTTCCCTTTCTTTCCCCGTTTTCTCCTTCTCTCACTCTCGCTAGAGGGCCCATTTCCCATCTCTCTCTTAAGCTTTTGGGCGTCACGTCAATTTTTCGTACAATCGGTTTTTCCCCTCAACGCCCCTTTCTCGCTCCTTCTCCTTTTGATCTTTTTATGTAGTCGGTGATCGTGCGTTTGCACGATCAACATAATCGCACGATCACCAAAAACGTACGAAAAAGCCAAATGGGTTAGCAAGCAAATGACAAATGACTTCACCAGAAGGATTGTTTCACGACGCAAATTTTATGAGTTTTTTTGGCTTTATTTACCCATCATCACACTAGGTAAAGCCTGGCACGATGTCGCAAATTTCGCAAGTTTTTTTTTATTCGCTTGGTCACTTAATCACCTGCCAGAAAAAGTCTCCATTAATGTCACAAACTATTGAAATTTTATTGGATTTTTCATGAATACAATCGCACCAGGAAAAGTCTTATATAACAATATCGATTTTGCAAAAGTTTCATTTGGTTTTTTTTGGTCATAATCGCATCAGGCAAAGTCTGGAACAATGTTGCAAGCTTTATGAACGATTTTTTTTATTTTTTACGAACTCAATCGCACCAGGAAAAATTTGACGCGACGATTGAAATTTTCGAAGAGTTTGTTTGGTTTTGTTTGGGACCAGCTAAACTTTAAAGACTTTATACGACGATACTTCATCCGTAAATACTCGAATAAGACGCGATGTAGAAAGAATAATTTCTTTTTTTTTATATTATTGGGCATTTATCGTTCTCTTTCTCTCTCACTCTCTCTTTCTCTCTCTGGATAATATACGATAATATACAGGGATCCTTAGAGTATATCGCGCGGGTGGTCATTCGTGAAAGCGCTAAGGAAACGATTATTCTTTCCCCTCTCAACTTCCAACGAACGGCCGATCGTATATCGGCAGGTACAACTCCGTTTCGGACTCGTATGGAGACGTTATAGTATCCTCTCGGTGTGCAAAATACACGAACCTCCGGCGTGGTGGACGACGTAACATTGGATAAACTCGAATTATACGAGCTTTTGGTATGAGGTCTTCGCAGAGCCCAGGTGTGATGCAAGAGTGAATAAGAAGGTGGGAAAGGACAGAGAAGGAGAGAGAGAGAGAGAGAGATAGTTTATGCGCAGATATCGTATATTAACGTGGAGTATGAGGTACGCAAGTTTGGGTATAAACAGCCCGTGCGATATCTCACAAAATTAATCGTCATTTAATCATAAAATCGGGTCGCCTCTCGTACACGTGCTATCGTGTTTAATCCAAAATTCAATCGTTCATCAACGGAAATATGGCCGTTATTGATGGCTAACAAAAAGTTTCCGTATTCAAAATAATCGAAATGTAGATCAAATTAGTTTGTTTTAAATCCTCCTTTTTTTCATTGATATTTTATTAATTTTTTATTATTATTATTTTCATACAGAAAGTTTCCGTATCAAAATAATCGAAATGTAGATCAAATTAGTTTGTTTAAAATCCTCCTTTTCTTTCTGTCTGAAATATCAGTATTCTGGTAGATCAGCGAATCCTCCAGGGTGTGTTTCAAAATTTCATTTTTCCCGATACCTATTTTTTTCCAGGAAGAGAAATCAGTTTTCAATATTTTTTGACGAGGCTTTTCAGATCATACGCTCGAGATTTTACACGTGGTTAATACAGAGTTTTTAAAGATTTATTTTTTCATTAATTCAGACTGTTGATAAGATAAAAATCTGAGGTTGCCCACTCGTGGATCCTATACCCCAGATCATCGAAAACGTGTCGAAGGAGTGGGGGAAGGAATATGAAAATCGGAGTACCAATTAGGGTTTCTCGGATCAATGGGCATCGAGGTGCGGACAAGTCATCACGCAGACTTGCGGAGGAGAACCGTAAGCCCACGAGGCGGCAGAGGTTTCCAAAAATCTCGAGTGCGGGGGAGAGGGAGAAGGAGAGAGAAAATTTCAGAAGGAAAGAAAGAGCGAGAGCAAGATAGCGAAAGGAGGAAAGAGAGATAGAGAGAGAGAGAGAAAGAGAATGAAAAGAGAAAAAGAGAGAGAGGAAGAGATAGAGCGAGAGGGAAAGATCGAAGCGAAGTGTCGACGGGGCCTGATGCCCATGAGAGGTGGAGAGAGGGTAGATCGGAGTGGGGGTATGGGCCTCTTCGGGACTCACGGGGCTCGAGCGATGGTAAGAGAAGGGGAAAGGACGAGCGGGGCCGGGGCGTGAGGCGGGGAGGGAGGGGGGGGGGGCGATCTACGATGCTGCGACAACGGGGACCACACGCACGCGCCGCCCACAGATACCGTATCACTCGGGCTACAAACTCGACGTGATCTGCATGCGCATGTCCCCCTTCATCACCGAATAAAAAGACTGCAAAGTTAGAGCCAGCGTGAAGACAAGGGAAGAAGTGGCGGAGGAGAAGAAGGGGGAGGAGGGTGCCTCACGCGTTAAGGGGAAGATATAATTCTCGTTTCTCTAACTTTTCTCCCTCGTTCCGTTGGTCTCGCCACACAATATCCTCGCCCGACTTCCACGACAGGCGATATACACTCGATCTTCCGTTTCTCGGCTATCTTCTCGTTCCGCATTAACTACCCACAAGCGAGAAACATTTTTTTTCTTACCGGGATTGATTTGTCGCTGGTCCATGGATATCCGTTGATAAGAAACTGCGAAAGACGATTTTTCATAATTCCTTTTCCTTTGAACGAGTTTTCTTGTCGGCTGATCCCATCGGTAGCGAATAATCGATAGGATTGATGTTTGGTTACTAGGTATCAATCTCCTTTCGATCTATCGCTGATTAGGCGTTGGAGTTACTGTGGTGATGGAATTCATGGAAAGTTCGGTTTTTGGTGAAGTATTTTTGAATTTGGAAGTTTTGAGGTTTTAATCAGAGAAATTTGGTATCTATTCAAATATGAGTTGAATGTGTTTTTATTTTAAGGGACGATGGTACCTTCCATTGGTGCTCATTGATGACGGCCATTTGCTTGAATCTTATATGGTCGTTAACTGCAATCGTTAATCTTACGAGGGTAAGATGATCATAAATGACTTATTGTTGTTGTTATTGTTTTATGAAAAACTATAACAACGTACTGGAATTATAAATCTGTTTGTATTTTAATTGTTAATTTGATGGAACAATTGTAGGTTATTATGAAATAAATATTTCCTCGATTGATTGAAAGTTAACTGGTCCATAAATAAGTCCATATGTAATTGTGAGCAACGCTTCAATTTATAAGTATTGATGAAAAATGTTGTACGTGGTTTGCCAGGATGTCTACAGTAATTTTTTCTATATTTTACCACGCTTCGTCTTTGCATAACCCGAGTCCTCGAAGAGTAGTATTAAAACATCAATGTCTTTTTTTCGTGAAAGGAAATTCACATTTTTTTTTGTACAGAGAACAGCTTTTATCCGATGAAGCAATTTGCATTTTGTTTTTATGACCTTTTGCCATTTTTTTTTAAGAAACTTCATGATTCTTCTTTCATAAATGGCTTTTTCACAGATTCTTGTTTCCTAAAAAATCTGAATGATTTAATCTTTTCGTCTGTGTCGATTTGAGGTTTTTGAGTCGAAGGATCTTCAGAAGAGAATTACTCAAAGCAATATTAACAAGTTCTGTCAAGGAAGCTTCACTGCACGCTGTTGAAAGTCCTTCATGGGTTCCTGAGGGATTTCTGCCCTTCCGAAAAAAAAAATATTACGAAAATGTTCTTTTGCGTGCTCGACTATCATTTTTTTTTTGTGCAAACACTACAATCAGAACTGAAAGGAGTTGAAATTTAACCCTTTCTTACGATGCCAAATTTACGTAATTTAGTTGATGAGGAGTGGCGATAATAAAATTTGATGAAAATTACACTACCGAAAACCGTAATTACTTTCGACAATACAACCAACCCAATAGATCTTTGCGTGCATCTGGTAATTATTGATTAATTGGGGACCACTCGAAGAGACACTGTACAACCTCGATCACCAAAAAAACCCCCGGAATATTTCACCGGACGTGTATAGGTGTACTTTTCGTTTCTCCTTGAGGTTTCCAGTACTCGTATGTGTGAGAATGCTAGTCTCAAGTGAGAGGTATCAGTGACGAGCTTCAGCGGGGTTAACGAGCCCATTGGGGTCCGAACATCTCCGGATACGCCTTTCTTCAAATTTCCAACTGGCTTCAACGAGAAGGGAAGACGAGAAAAAAGGGAGAAGGAGAATAGAGCAAGGCCCATTGAGCTCGAGCCTGAACTCTCTTATCGTTTTCTTCAAGAGACGTTCTTTCGTTCCACAAGCTGATCATTCTCTCTCTCATTCTCCCTCCTCCTCGACCTCTCACTTTTTCTCTTTCTCTTCTTGTCTCTCCTCGTTGGAAGATGCTCCAAATTCCTCGAGCAGGTAACTCTAGACGTTGAACGATTTTGGAAAGGTGACATCGCGAGAGCCACCTGGCGGCGATTTTGTCTTTGAAACACGAGATCATATTTTTCTGGCTCTCCTCCCACGTCAGAGTTCTCTTATTTTTTCTTATCTCGTTCTTCCAGATGGCAATCGCTAATTAATGAACTCTCTTTCGAGGGCTGTATTTTCGAAGACAACTTTCGGTAAAATAAGAATCATCGGTAAAATCAGCCGCGAACGAACGTTGGGATGTGAAATAAAAATGATGTTTCACACTTTTCATGTTTTTGTTTCTTTTTTTTTTCGTGTAAAAAATAATAATTAAAAAAAAACGTTTATTTTACATGTACAGGAAAATTGTACGGCTTTTAGGCCGCCACAGATCACACAGCTTATCCTTTTTTAGACGTAGTCTTTTTTCGTTTATACATTCAATTGACGCGATAAATATACAATGGATAGCTCGATTGCTTCGAGATAATATCAGTTACGGTATTGATTCAGCCGAATCGATTATTTCGCACAATGACAATCTCTCCGTAGGATTGAACATGAGGATTAACCTGAATTTGATGGAGAGTGCCAATGTTCGAGACCGAGCATTCTTCGTGATGTATTATCGTTGCGGTATTTACAGACTCATCACTTTGGACATTAGGATTACATCACATTCGCGAATATCATTTTCGTTTGATTTGTTTTCTTCGTCAACGACTCAGCGAGACATTTTCGACTCCAGCAAAGTATCGTCATTGAAAGTAGGCTAAAGTAGTACAGGGAGGCGAAATTATGAAAAATCGATCAGGAGGACGTTGACGAAGGAAAATTATTTGATGGATTGGCAGGCTAGGAAGTTTCCTGGAGAAGTCCAGCTCCGCTCGTTCCAGGTACGGAAATGCCAGTCGTTTGACGCTGCGGGGGTGGTGATGACGCTGCTCCAAGATTGTGAGTCAAAGAGTGCCGTCTGAGATCGCAATTTCGACGAAATACTTTGCCACAGGAGGCGCAGTGATACGGCTTTATGTCGGTATGAGTTAAAAGATGAGTCTTTAGATTGCTGCGCTGGTTGAAGCTCCTAGCGCAAACGGGACACTTGTGCGGAGATTCCTCCATGTGAAGGATCTTGTGAACCGCCAAAGTTCGACTCTGGCAAAATCCCTTGCCGCACTCCGCGCACTTGAATGGCTTCTCCTTGCTGTGAATGTACCTAAAAGACAAACGTGAAAAACACGTACAATCTTCTCATCGAACCCACCGTTTTTCTCAAATACTATTTGAATTCAGGAGGATTATCAACGATAAGGAAAATAATCAGTATGGATGAAGATCATTGGTGAATCATTGGTCATTTGAAAGGAATTCACAAAAGTTCATAGGTTGACAATTGATCATCAATTGGATGGGTTCCCAATGAATCAGCTGTCAATGACGTCTTTCATCCGGATCGAAGCTACGGGAAGGACCTAAAAATAGCAAAATGTCGTCTTTGGAGTTGATGAGAGAAGAGAATTATCAAAAGTCAATGGCAGTTGGTTTCTTTGATTTTGGAAGACCGAGAATCATCAAAGTTCATGGCATGACGATTCATTTGGAATATTGAAGGTTCCAAATCAATCACCTGTGAATAACGTCGGTCTTCTGAATCAAAGCTACGAGAAGGACTCAAAAATAGCAAAACAACGTATTTGGAGTTAATGAGAGGAGAGAATTATCGAAAGTCAATGGCGGTTTGTTTCATCAACATTGGAAATCGAAAATTGTATTGAACGATTCGTGAAATCCGAATTCGCCATTTATGTCAAGCATGAAACAGTCCTGATTGTTTCTCCGTGAATGGTAAAATATAAAAATTCGAAAAGGTTGGAAATATCGATCGTTTGTTTCGATGGCAATGAATCGACAGCTCGAATGACGGGTGAAAGCTTCGAATCTCACGAGTCGCTTGCTACGTATACGTCACACGGCTGGTATGGACTGTGGAAGTATAAATGGAAAGTCTCGTGTGGCCCGTAACGAGCCGAGAGTAAATCGATTCGACGTGGATCATAAAGAGAGGCAAAGTCGCGCGAGGCGAAAGTTTCTTGCGGGTGTTCGCGAACCGGAGTGTTCCTTTCTCGTTCTATAAATGTCGACGCGACACGCACCGATCTTTTCGGCTATTATTGTGCATTTTTTTTCGCAATGCGTTTCGATTCGCCGATCAAGTCACGATTTTCATTTGATCGCGTTTTTTCAAACAAAAAAAAACGATGGATTTCGTGTAATTCAGATTGTAACGAAGCTCGACCATTTTTTTTTGTTATTGGAAAAAGTGATAATAAAACTTTTGAACGATTGCTCAATTATTGGCTCTATTTATCATAATGAGTATTTTTTTGAACGGCTGAAAGGGGATACAAAAAAAAGTTGAAATTTGGAGGTTAAAGTCCTATAAAATTAAAAATTTGATTGTTTTTCTCATAATTGTTTAAATTTATGAATAAACTTTTTAAATTAATTGATTGGAGTGATCGTTTGTATCAGTGATAATTGATATTTATTATTACACTTCAGGAAGATGATATAAAAAGAAGTTGATATTTGGATTATTGGAATACCACGATTTTTAAAAAAACGATTTAATCCCTTCATTTTAACATTCAAAATACCCGGAAATTTCAGTTGATTTTTTACGGTTTCGAAAAAGGCATAATTTGAATAGCCCAAACGATGGGAACGCACGAAAGATTCGTTGCGCGCGTAGCGAAACATTTGGAACTTGAATCGTGAAAAGTGACTTTTTCGAAGAAGAACCGTGAACTCATACAAACCTGTGGTCTCGTAGATGATCCTGACGGCGGAAGGCTTTGCCGCAAATATCGCAGGAGTAGGGTCTCTCGTCGGTGTGAGTTCTCTCGTGTATGAGGAGGTTGTACGATTTCGTGAATTGTCTGCTGCAGAATTTACAGATGAATTGTTTCTTGGGTCGTGAGGAGCGACAGGCACGTGGCAGATTGGAGTCAGTGGAGGTGGAGGTGGCTTGAACAGTGGCCAATGAGGAGGTGCACGTGGGATTGGGATTGACGTTGACGGAGGTTCCGAGATTCAACGATGACGTTCCGGTCGCGTTTACGTCATTGACGCGTTGAAGAGTTGGATCGTGAGGTCGATTCTCGGTCGTTAAGCCGGTCGTCGAGGTGGCGGAGAGAGTGGAATTTTCGCGCAATATGGCGGCCGCTTCTTCCTCCTCCAATAGCGCGAGGTCCTCTTCGGGATCGGTGACGAATTCGAGATGCGAGACATCCTCCTCATCGTCGTCGTCATCGTCGAGACTGGTGGTCCGAAGTTCGTCCAAGCCGAGATGATGATCGTTCTTGAGTGTGGTAGTAGTCGGTTTCTGGACGGTGGTCGTAGTCATCGTCGTGGCAGCTGTCACCAGTGCCCCCAATTCGGTCGACGATGAATCCTCATTGGGCAAGCTGTCGGAATGAGCGTTCCGCTGGGAAGAATCAACCGGCAAATTGTTCGATTGCGTTGGGCTAGAGGAGGTTGCTCCACTCGCGTGAAGTCGATGCAAAGTCAGATAAGTTTGAAGCGCTTGGAAATTAAGAGCCGGAGCATCAGCGTGACCGGGTGGAAGCGAGGCGACTCTGTGAAGGGCAGCCAGAAGGGCACCCTGAAGACCAAGGGCGACGCTCTGGAGCGTCAAATTTGGCAATACCGCGTCGATCATTATCGCTGATTCGGTGGACGATTCGGCCTCTCGTAGATTCGTTGATGACGTCTTCGAGGAATCCTCAGTTTGCTGCTTGTCCTGCTGCATCATCCGTGCAACTTGGAACGCGTTCTGCCTTGCGAACCGCACCACTTATTACAATTCGGTAACACACACGATGTACGCACGATCACCCGAAAAAACAAACGAAAAAAAAAAAAAGAAAACAAACCCAAACAAACAAACAAAATAGGAAAACGGATCAAAGCCCTCAGCTGATGAGTCGAGGGTTCAGTGTCCTCCTGTCGATTTTCGATTTCGCCAACGCATCTTCAGCCCTCGAAGTTACCACGTTTCCACGGGATTTCCACTTCCGGGTTTCTCCTCGCGTTTCCCCTCGATAACGATCACTCGATCGGCCACGGTGGGGATGTTTGCACGTCGCAAACCTCCCTCGACATTTTTTTCTCTCCCCTCGTTCGTTTCTCTCCTCCTTCCCTTCTTTCTTTCTTTTTTTTTCTATCAATTTATTTTTCTTATTTCTTATCTCGAATATTTACGAGGCCGCGGTAAGCTGCGCACGAACGTTTCGGGCGCGATTGGAAAAACGTGGCTTCGAACGTGTAACGGAGGGGCAGGAAGGTGCTCGCGGTGCGAAGTCGCCCTGGAGACTGCACGAGCATCGGGCTGCTGGTCACTGCTAGTGGAGCCACCTGGTGAACGAGTCTCGAGTTTCAGCGGGGCCCCATCGCGTTCAGTTCGCGGGCCCTAGCCCCCGAGAGGCGAGAGACGAGAGCGCGCGCCAACTCGTACCAGCACCAGCTGGAGACCAGGCCTCTTTTCCTGCCACTGATTCTCTTACTTGCCCGGACTTTGTGGCCTGGCAACACACGGAATATAACCAGCCACGAATTATCCCTCTCTGTCTTTTACGATCGAATCGGCGTTGGGGAGGAACAATTTAACCCTTCCTCCCTTCTCTCTTCCTTCCATCCTCCCTCCTTGTCGTTTCTAACTCGAGAATTCAAGTTCCGTATGCAGCTTGACTTATCGTCGAGTTTACATACGTTATCGTGCTTGTAGGACTGTGCAAGTGTACCGAGTTTTCAGGGGCGGTCGCTTTTGAATTTCCGCGTTTTTCTTTACGTAAAGTGGAAACTGGTGATGTACGATTGAAAATTTAAAAAAAACTCACTTTTCGTGGCGTTTGTTCAAAAGGAGTTTGCCCACTCGAGGTCACTCGGAGCTTATAGTTTTTTTCTTTGGTTAATTCTCAGGATCGTAGGATCATTTTTTATTTCTCTGATTTTTACGAACGAGTTCAAGGTCATTGAATCATTACTTCGGTCGTTTGTTTTTGACGCGATGATATTTTAGAATCTTGGGATTGAGGGATGGAGAATGCCAGACTTCAAGGTCATCGGATCATTTTTTGATCACTCGTTCACCTTGCGAAGATATTTTAAACTCTTATCTGATCGGGGCTGAAGAATGTTAGATTTCAAGGTCGTTGGTACGATTTTTTAGTCTCTCGCTTACCTCGCGAAGGTATTTGAGGACCGTGTGTTATCAGGGGTTAGGTAATATCAGAATTATTATGAAAAACAATGATTTTTATTGTTGAAAAATATAATTTCTTGTACAGGTTAGTATTTATTGGAATGTTACTGCCTATTCGATTTTGTTGGTCCTCGACCTCTCGAGTACGATAATACTCGTTGATTGAAGACCCATTGTACTGTCGTTAGATCAACATTCAGGAAGGCCATTTCGCTTTCATACTTACATGATGTCCTCGTATTAACTCAGGCCTGCCGAAACAAAAAAGAAAACCTTGAAACGTTGGTTTGGGTTAACAGGATGAAGAGTGTCAAGTTGATGCGTCACGTAATCGAAAACTGTAAACTTTATTTTGAAAATAAAGCTTTTGTACGTTAAGTTAATTAGTAAGTAATCACAAATTACTTCGAGCATTTGTAACCAGAATTTATTTAATTACAAATTGCTTCAAGCGTTTGTAATTAGAATTTATTTAATTACAAATTACTTCAAGCGTTTGTAATTAGAATTTATTTAATAACAAATTACTTCAAGCGTTTGTAATTAGAATTTTCTAATTACATTAAATTGGAGGAAACCCTACAAATCTTTTCTAGCGTTTCCTCCAATTTTCTGGGTTTCCCCCTTTTTTTATCGAACCTAACCTCATCTAGTGCGGCTATAGGCGACTTAAGCTACGCTACATCGAATTTGCCAAGGGTACAGAGAAACTATGGGAAATCCGCATCGGTATAAACGACCCTTTCGATGCGCCAGTCAGATCAAGGCTAAGCGGTCACCACTCCGAGTATGAGCCATTCGTAGCGTTACTTTCCACTTTCGCTAAAATAGAACAGCGATTAAATAAAAACAAAAGAACGAAGATAGTAAATATGAATAAAAAAAAAATAATATTTACTATCAATAAACAGAAATACCAATTTTTTGATTCATTGAAATTGCGATATCGACAAATTCGATAATAAAATCGAAACTTTCTGATTAAACATTCATTTATTAAAACGTATCGTCATCGTATTCCTTCGAGTTCCCCCGTAATCGTTGATTTACGTTCGGACGTCAATAACGAGCAACGGAATAGACGACTGAGTTCAGGTAACGTCTCGAATCATCGATGAGCTCAGTCTCCCAAAACCGGCAAAGTAGTCGATCTTCATCGACCGAATTTCGATTCACGTAAGCTACGATCGAACGCTTTAAACTCTTGATCAATTCACGATCAATCCTCTTGATGACTTTGAAAGGATGACAAACCAATCCAAACAGGAGTAGAATACAATCCAGTCGTCTCGGGGTTTGTTTTTGACTTTGGGCAGTTACGGACGTACGTACACGGGGCTAACGCGGTGTTACGGGAGAAAGAATAGACGTTCCGAGTTTCGTTTGGTCCACGACTGTGGCAAAGCCGCAACAATTTACGACGGCAATTAATGCGCGAGAGTAAACCGCTCCGTGTGCTCGTCCAGTGGGTATACTTCGCCAATCTATATAGTACTATAATGCGGCATGGATACGCCCTTTCGTTGGTTAGGGAGTAAAGAGTGCAAAGCTGACTGTGTACAACGCGTGCCTTGCTGAGTGAGTCTGTTGGAGAGAGAAAAACAACTGGGAGGGTGGAGAGGAGAAAGACGAGAGAGAGAGAGAGAGAGAGAGAGCATCGTGCGATACCGGTGAGGAGCGTGCTGGGATTCGGACGACGAAGAGAGAGAGCTCGCGAGAGAGATCGCACCACAAAAAGCAAAAAAAAAAAAATGAAAAAAAAAAAAAAAAAACAAAGAGGGGGAACGCAGAGCCCGCGGAGGGCGGCGGGGGCGAGTGC